>ML785474.1:144810-158668 GCA_009831015.1 Picea engelmannii
TATATATATATATATATATATATATATATATATATATATATATATATATATATATATATATATATATATATGAGAGTCAAACTGTGAGTAGTTTCTTGTCCCACAAGCAAGGAGTTTCATATATCAGTTTGATGTTTAGCTTGGGTGTGACCTTAAAAATAGATTATTATTATTATTATTATTATTATTATTAAAAAATACAATATAGATCCATCTTAACCCTGGGTCTATCAAGTAGGAAATCAAACATTCTCCACACATGGGATGAGTTTTATTAATAGTTTTAATATATTATGTATTTTTTTGAGAAGATTATTTTTTTAACAAATTACAGTTTCACTTTAATATAATATTTTTAAAAGTTTTATTGTTTTAATTTTTTTTCCCATTTGAATATAGAACCTCAAAAAAAATTCTCTATTATTTGAAGAATTTGAAAAAGAATTTTAACAAAAAAGTAATTGAGTTTGTCCACTTTTTATTTTAATCCATATCAACTCCTCCCAATAACAATTTGACAAATATTTATCATTAAAATGTCATACACATGTTTAATAATTACAAGCGATCAATTTCTTAGCATTTATTACAATTAGTATGCCTTATGGCATAGCAATTCCTTTCCATTTAAGTGGGAAAATCCCCCACTTTGAGTTTTCTTGTGTGTCTTTGAATTTGTTGGGAGTACGCATAATGAAATTTTTATAAATATCAATTCCTCTTTGTTTATGTTGGAAAAGTCCTCACTTGCTCCTCCCTTTTTATAAATGGTACCTTCATTTTCGTCTTGAGTTTCTATGTGTGTTTTTCAATTTGTTGGGAGTGCACATAGAATAGAATCTTTGAATTTATTGTATGAGACCCCTTTGTTTTTGGGGAAAAGGACCCCATCTTGCTGAATGTGTACATAGACAAAAATATTTGAAATTCGTGTATGAGACTCTTTTGTTCGTAAGACAAAAGACCCCTATCGTTGAATGTGCAGATAGACTGGAATATTTGAAATTAATAACAAGACCATAAATTATGGGTTCAAGAAGCTAGGTGACTCAAAGACCCTGTCTATACCCCAAGCTTGATTAATATCATCATTCAAAAATATTTAAGATATAGATTAGAGCCTTTTTTGTTTCTAAGTTCGAGGTCATTATTCTCATTTTGAAACCAGTGCCTCCTTGTATTTCTAGTCTCTAGCTTGGCTATGACCTTAAAAATAGATTATTATTATTATTATTAAAAAATACAACAACATAAATCCATCTTAACCCCAGATCTATCAAGCAGGAATCAAACATTCTTTGCACATGGGATAGGTTTATTAATATTTTAATATATTATGTTACATGAAAGTCTCACTCAAGAATTAAAAAATAGACAAATTTGTTTTTTTGAGAAGTTTAATTTTTTAACAAATTATAGTTTCACTTTAATATAATATTTTTAAAAGTTTTATTCTTATAATTTTTTTCCCGTTTGAATATATAACCTCAAAAAATATTCTCTATTGAATTTGAAGAATTTGAAAAAGAATTTTAACAAAAAAGTAATTGAGTTTGTCCACTTTTTATTTTAATCCATATAAACTTCTCCGGATAATAGTTTGACAACTTATCATTAAAATAAAATGAAAGAAGCAAGGATAACAAACTACTAAATGCAATATACATGTTTAATAATTACACTCCATATGTTACCGGTTGTATCAATTTCTTAGCATTTATTACAATCCATATGTCTCATGGCATAACAATTCCTTTCCATTTAAGTAGGAAAATCCCCCACTTGCCCCTCCCTATTGAGAGATGGTATCTTTTCATTTTGACTTTCAGTTTTCTTGTGTGTCCTTGAATTTGTTGGGAGTACACAGAATGTAATTTTTGAAAATATCAATTCCTCTTTGTTTATGTTGGAAAAGTCTTCACTCGCTCCTCCCTTTTTAGAAATGGTACCTTCATTTTGGTCTTGAGTTTCTGTGTGTGTTTTTCAATTTGTTGGGGGTGCACATAGAATATAATCTTTGAATTTATTGTATGAGATCCCTTTGTTTTTGGGGAAAAGGGCCACCTCTTGTAGAATGTGTACATAGACAAAAATCTTTGAAATTCGTGTATGAGACCCTTTTGTTTGTAAGACAAAAGACCCCTATTGTTGAATGTGCAGATAGAATGGAATATTTGAAATTAATAACAAGACCACAAATTATTAAGAAAAGAACTTGTTATATTTAAATATTAGATATCAATTAAAGGGAAAATCCTTAAACCAATTATGATTCACACCAATAGAACTACAAAAACATGCATTAGATCAAGTGAGAAAATAACATCAAGGCCACAAACTATCAAGAAGAGAATATGTTATATTTGGAAATTAAATATCAATTAAAGGAAAAATCCTGAACCCAATTATGACTCACACCAATAGGACTACACAAACATACTTATGGCTCTAAGAAGGGATGATACATATATTTTTATATCATATATACAACATCAAACAAAAGGAAAATGGAGCTATTGGGCAATGATGAAGAAACAAGATCTTTGCAACATGATCCTACCAGAACAAATACCTTATGCATGAGCTAACACTTGCACACCGGGAGGAGAACACTTGTTACTTGGAAGAGGTTGAATAAGAAACATGCTTTGGATTCCATATTGATTAGCAACACTATGATGCTAATTAACATTGGTTGTTGTTGTTTGTAATAGGTTTTTGACATGAATTCGTGATTTAAAAAAAATAGCAATGGTACATTAGAAAAATATTCTTTGACTTATAATTTTTTCAAATAAAAACAAGAGGTGTCATCTAGTGTTGTGATGAGACTTCAATGACCCTCAAGTCTGTTGATGTTTGGGCAACATCGGGAAGACATTCTCTTATATTAATAATTAATAATATAATTATTGATTATTAAATAATATATATAATAAGTACAATGATAATAATAAATAGTTATTGATTATCCAAGGGAGGCATCCTTTCATGCATGGTCACCATATGTTCTCTATATATGGAGCACTCATCATTGTAATAATATATTAAATATACAATATCATCTCATATAGAAAAATCAACATGGTATCAAAGCAGGACTGGGATTGAATCCCTCATGGGAGGACCCAGAGCATATTCTATATTTCCTAGTGGGTAATGTACAACCCTTAACATAAGATATAAATATCAAACTGTAAAGATTAATCTGAGATTACACATATATTCAACAATTGGGCTAGATCAGATAGTGTTGATTGTTCCACCAAAAGAAATTATTGATGGTGGGTGCAAGCTATAGGCACCACATGTCGTAAAAGCTATAGTCATAAGCCAATTGGCCTTTACTTTCGACTATAATATTTTGTACCCAAAAATGACAGGGATTCATCGTCGATCAATTGAGTGCTCATAATCCATACTTTATAATCCTAGATTACTATCTCAAGTGGGATGAGATAAGAGATGATGATGGACTATATTATGGTTGAATGGAGCCTAGATCGATAAACTGGCAGAGGTCAATAGGTAAAGTCATATTTGGCGAACAACCACCCAGTTTAGTAGGAGTGAAGTCCAATGCACATCATGCATTTAAAATTGTAAAAAAAAAAAAACAACACATTTTTTCTACAATTACGGTGATCTTCCAGAATCCAATTACTTATCATTCGACTAGCCACAAGGGTCATTCTATGCCAAAAAGTTAGATAAGGATTGGTTTAGTTTTACCACTGATAATCTCGATTGAAGTTCTATCTAATGAAGGCGGCAGATCACTCTGACTTAGGAATGAACGAGTAGTTATTTTAAAATAACTAAATTATTCGAGATACATCTCCATACACCCCATAGCTACCATGGGAATTTGAACATAGATTTGATGCATAGGTAGTTGTCACTAGAGATGCAGTTTTACACATTTAATCCTTCCACAAGAGTTATTAACAAAAACTTGATGATTTGAAGACGATAGCATTTATCTTTTAAAATCCATTAACTAAGATTTCAAGTCATAGCATATTATCACTGTAGCATAATGATCCATATTTTCAATTGCATAGTCAACAAAACAAAGTGGGCATGTTAATTTTGTGGAAGCATTACTGCATACAGGTGCAAATGTTTATGTGGTAAACTATGGT
Source organism: Picea engelmannii (assembly GCA_009831015.1). NCBI lineage: Eukaryota > Viridiplantae > Streptophyta > Pinopsida > Pinales > Pinaceae > Picea > Picea engelmannii. The sequence goes on from ML785474.1 coordinate 148,956, forward strand.
GAGCACACTTTGCATTACGATGTGAGCAAAGGGCCAGTTAAGATTGCCCCAAGTTTTGATTTCTAATGATTCCAACATCAAGCTAAAGGACTAGTTTGGTTACACTCCATTGTATCAAGAAGCAAGGGAAGGGAACCCATAAATATGCATGTTGTTTAAAAGAGATGTTTTATGCAATAGCGTGAGACATTCTTCCTAGAGGATCATGTGTGGACTAGTAGGGGGGAATGTGGAATTCATACTGATGTGCCTCAGATGGTCATATGAAGAAACCAAGACATTGGTTTCATGAGGAAACCTCGATATGCCTTAGGGAACATTGGCTCCATGAGGAAACCTCGATGTGTCCTAGAGAAGACATTGGTTCCATGACAGAACCTCGATATGTCTTAGACATATGTTCCACGGGGGAGCCACAAGATGTCTAGTATGGGAAAATTTCATGAGTGAAGCCTAAGGTTGGACACTTCATCATATTTGAGTGCCCCATATACATTCATGTACCTAAGGAGAAAAGGACCAAGCTAGACCCTTCAGGTAGAAATCGTACATTTGTGAGGTACAATGAGTCTTCGAAGGAATACCTGATCTACATCTGTGGTCAGAGATATATTGAGGTGAACAAAGATGTTACCTTTGAGGGGGAGGTAGCCTTCAGGAGATATAGAGGATCTCACATGGATATTGATAGTGATATACAGGGAGAGATCATGCCTTCTCCCCCTTACCCTCCATTAGTTCAAAGGGATACAATTGAGCATATTGATCCAATTGATCTTGTTGATCCTGTAGCTCCAGTTAATGTTTCTAGATATATTGTAGTAGGTCAGAAGAGACCTGGATGGGCTTGTCAAAATCTATAGGAGGAAGAAGGACATGCAACACCTCATAGTACCTTCTAAGAGAGAAATATACCTTAGATATATTCGTACTATGTTGCAACTATGATCCACAATCATTGATTCTGAGCCTTCCTGTTATGAGGAGGAAAATTTCATCCAGTATGGAGAGATGTCATGATGGAGGAGTATCAGTCCATAATGAAGAATGATGTGTGGGATATTGTTCTAAGACCTGAGGGGAAGTTTATAATGACTTCCAAATGGATATATAATATCAAACACACAGTTGACAAGAGCATCGAGAAAAACAAAACGAGAATTGTTGCTAGAGGATTCTCTCAGGTGGAGGAATAGATTGTGTGGAGACATTTGCTTCTGTTGCTTGATACACTTATATATGGAATATTATTTCCCTTGTAGCATCCATGGGTTGAAGACTACATTAGATGGATGTGAATACAACCTTTCTCAATGGAGAGATTGAGGAAGAAGTATACATCAAGAAACTAGATGGTTTCGTGATACATGAGAAGGAGTCTCATGTGTGCAGGTTGAAGAAGAACTTGTATGGAATCAAGCATGCACCTCGAGCTTGGTATGAGAGGATTGATGGACACCTGATGATTTTTGGATTTAAAAAAAAATGGTGTTGATCCCAACCTGTACTACAAGACTATTAATAATGATTCCCTAATTTTGGTCCACTCAGTTGATTATTTATTCCTCACCGGTACAAAGAGTCGTATTGTTGAATGAAAGTATTTGTTGGCCTCTGATTTTAAGATGAAGGACCTTGGTATGATGCACTAATTCTTGGGGCTAGAGGTGTGGTAGAGAACTGATGATATATTCCTGAGTGAGGGGAAATACATAGTTGAGATATTGAAGAAGTTTGGGATGTTGAACTGTAAGCCCATGACTACTCCAATGGTGACGAATTTGAAGAAACAAAGTGTGTCTTCTTTCAATTTTGATGAGATTGATCCAAATCTATACAAACAAGTGATTGGATCATTGATGTATCTGGTTAACACCAGACTAAATATTTTCTATGCAGTGAGTGCACTTAGCCAGTTTATGAGTTAGTCAAGATAGACACATTGGATTTTTGCGAAGCATGTGTTGAGATACCTGCGAGGCACAACTAGACATGGTCTAAGATGTACTTCCAATATTGACATGAGATTGCGGGGATATACTAACTCTAATTGGGAAGGAAGCACAATGGAAAGAAGGAGCTCACCTTCGGTTGTTGCTTCACTTTGGGATCTGCTATGGTTTCCTGGTGTAGCAAGAAATAATATTTATGTGGATTTGAGCACCGCAGAAGCAGATCACATTGCATTAAATGTGGAATTCCATGAAGCAATGTGGATTCACAATATCCTTTCAGATTTATCTGAACATGTGTTGGATTCCATTGTTATTCATTGTGATAACCATAGTTGTGTGAAGATCTCAAAGAATCCAGTGTTTCATGAAAAATCAAAACACATTGAGATTAAGTACCATTACATCCGAGTCATGGTGCAGAGGAATGAAGTAATGGTGTAGTAAATTCCTACAGATGAGAAAGTCGTTGATGTTCTTACCAAACCAGGATGAAGTTCGAGTACTTCCATGACATACTTGGCGTGGCAGAGAATGTCTCCCTCTCTGAGAGGGAGTGTTGATGTTTGCAACTTCCTAAGACATTCTCTAAATCATACTCCTTTGTGATTGAGTTGAGTTGATCTTTGAGGACACTTATCCAAGAAGGGACAAGTGGGTTTGGTCTTATATCCCAATGTCTCTTGTGGAGAGAACATGAGGACATAACAAGGGAATTGACCTTGACGTCACACCCTATGGAGATTCGACCCTAGTGTTACTAGAGGGAGTAGCCTCTAGAAGTCCACATGGGAGTGCCATGTGTGACAAACGTGTTGCTACTATGGTGGTTGTATACCACTGGAAAAGATTATGTGTCTCTAGAAAGTAGTTGTGTTCTACTGCAGTGGTTGTGTACCAGTGGAAGTGAATGTGTGTCACTGGACAATAGTTGTGTGCTACTAGTTGATTACAGAGTAGTTAGTGGACTACTAGATGGAGACATCATGGAAATATACCTCCCTAGATAAGAGGGAGTGTTGATGTTTCATCATCAGGCGAAACTTCTCCTAGATTGGGTTGCAGACCAAGGGAGATAAGATACATTTATCATAAAAGTGCACTTGTGGCAAATGGGCCCATGCATATTCCTTACTTGATAATGACAAGGAATAATATTGACTCAAGGTGCTTGAGTTTCTTTCCACATGTGAGTTAGCATCAGGCTTACATTCACTCACAGGGGTGTACCTGTGGTGAATGACCTCGATGTAGTCTTTGTCCTATTCATCATGATTTGACAAGGAATGATAAAGAATCAAGATGATATATGCTATCACATGTGGAACCAGAGTGAGATTGATCTCAGAGAGAGTCAATTGGCTCAAAGGGAGAGTCACAGAAGGAGTTCTCCTAGGTTCAGGTGGGAGAGAGACATCTGCCAAGATTGACATACAAATGTCACGAGTCTAGGGTGAAGTTTGTATACTTCAGAGAAAATCTTGGCATGATGAAGAATGTCTTCCTCATTGAGAGGGAGTGTTGATGTTTGAACAACATTGGGAAGACATTCTCTTAGTGTTGTTCCAGAGTCTATACTTAAGGCTTAGAAGTACAATGTCTAGGCATCCGAAAGTGGGTAAAAGGTGGGAAGAGAGAAACGTCAACCTTCAGCAAAGGAAACTAGGGAAGATTTACACGTTGGCGTTGTCTAGCTTCCAACTATTCCTGGATAGTTATATCTTGTTCAATGGCTGCCCATGAACGTTCAAGTTCAACCCGGTTAGTAGCTATTTTAAGAATAGTATCAAAAAGGTTTAAGGTGATGTGCGTTTGGTTTGATAATCTGGGTTCGATATTGGGCTGTGTTGGTACAGGGACAGTCATGGAGGAACAGTAAAAGTAGGAAAAACTTTAGAGAGAGATTAAGTGTTGTCTCAATTTGGTCGTATAAAAGAGAATTTACAGTTTCAAGAATAAAATAAGGATGCAAATCAAAGGCTCTTTCCTGTAACTGAGTTATATCTTAATAAAATGTATGAGGTGGGAGAAAAACATTTAGCTATCTATGATGTAAGGCTCCTATCAAGGGAGAATCTCACGTATAAACAAAAGAGGAAAACTGTAAAGAAATAACCCGATGTAGCATAGAATATGTGTAGAATTCTGAAAGTGTTGACTAGTCTTACACCCACTGATAGTTGGTACCGAGGAAAAACAGTAAACAATTACAGAAAACCAAAATTCATTCGCTATAGTAGTGGTCGTACTAAATTATAACGAAGCATTCATCTGTTATGAATATGAAATGAAACAAAATATGAGATACAAGAAAACAAACTCATAACACAGTCGTGACATAATTGAGAATCTTCAGATTTTCTTTGTATTAACTCTCAAAATGTAAAAAACTCTGTTACAATCGACACAAAAAGGTCCAGCCTTTTTCTTTTCTTTCTGTGATATATTTATACAGTTTTACAAATAAGATAGAATCTCAATCGTCACAAAATTTCGGTTATGATAGGGACGAGACCAATCGCTCCATTTCTTCTTCTTTGTCTTCACTTGGTGCCAGATGTTTGTCCTCGCGTGTGCTCAGTACAGGCGACACATCTTTCAACCAACTGGGATATCAGTCGTGACGGTTCTGCTTGACAAATGGCTTCAAAGAAGTAACATTCTCGGGCTAACTGTTGTAGCCTATCTTCCATCTATCCATCTATGATGTCGATGGCACATAATTGCGCACTTGGTTTAATCATGCATTTGTCTATTTGGACTATCATTTGCATTAACGCCTCGACATTACCTCTGCTATCAATGCCTAGTAGATCGCCATCTAAGGAATTCGTTACCTTTTTGGCTTGTTGCTTTCCTTCAGTGATGTTGTGCTCCCATTCTTTTAATAGAATGTTTCCTCTGGTCTGCTCCAAAATGGTGAACCTGGGAGTAATTCCTGAACCCCTGTTGTTTGTGGCTATTACAACCTCTTGGAAGGCGACCCATGTCACTCCAGCTTCCCTTTCTCTGGCAGACAAGTTCTCCAAAACCTGATTAACCAACAAGCAATTGTCCCGAATCTCCCCTACCTTGCCGAGTAAATTCCGTTGGGCTGCAGAGACTCTGCCCCGAATCTCCATCGCCTAGGACTGAAACATCCCGATATCTATCACTTTGCTTTCGGCGATTTCCACCCTAGCCTGTAGCTGYTGGATCAAATCTCTTTGCTGGCTCACTTGCATATGACCATCTCGGACCACTAGCTATGCTTGCTCGAGATTAATCTTGAGTAGCTCTATCTCGTTTTTATCGGCCAACCTRGCCTGCTCTATTCCTACGCTCGCYTGGTCCTTGGTAATTTCTGTTGTTGTGGCTARTCTGGCTTCAAGGGTCTTGATGAKGCGATTTTTTCTCTTAAGCTAKTTTTTTAAAAGCCCGACTRAAAATTGATTCGCCGAGGCATATGCTCCTAATGTCCTTACTATTTCAGTTGTGAATTGTTCATTMTTCTTGTCTTTTTCATCAGTTATAACTTTATATTTCTTGGTAGTTGACTCTCCTTCCTGATAGAATTCCCTCTTTACTACTKCCTTTCTCTTCTTATCGAAGAAAAACTCATTCGGAGGGAGTTCTTCTAACCTTATAGGCCTCAACTCTTCATTGAAGATCCATCCTGCCTCAATATTTCCTTGAGTCGACTGCAAGGGAGAAACTGATGTGATAGGTTCTCCGATCTCCTTTGTTGATTTTCCTGGAGTAGTAACCAAGCCTTGTTTCTTCATAGGGTCGGGAGTCTTTATTTCTACTTTCAGACTCTTGGTTTGCTCTCCCTCGTCCTAGTGTTTTTCTCTATCGGGGTTCGCATCCTTAGAGCCTTCGGCATCCTTTTGTTTGACCTCCGTCGTAGCTAGACTCTCGCCCTGCAACACTGCGGGAAGACAACTACGTTGATTTTCTTGGAACTTCAGAACATCGGCTCTCTCCTCAGGTGCCAAGGTTTGTATCTGATCTAGAATCTCGGCATAAGACCTTGTGCCTCAGAAAATGTCATCCGAGGGTGAATTCTCGTGCTCAAATCTCTTGAGCCCACAACTGGCCAGATGATTGCTCACAACCCTCTATAGATCGTGCTTTTTATATTCAGTGAGGACCAAATTTAGGTCCTCCAGGGATGCTACCTCAGCTTTGGCATGCCTGAAATTTAATAAAGAATAAGAATTTAAATGAACAGGAAAAGGTGGCCATACCTTCTTTGATTATCCCTTAAGCTCCTTGCTTATACCACCGATTATTGTTTGTATGGCGACCTTGCAACAAGCCAACTTGTCGGGAATGAATAATGGTAGTGCATGTGGGGTAATAGAAGCCCTGAAAACTCTGAGGTACGAAAATTCGGCCTCCACATACTAGTCGGATATGCTTCTCAGATTTGTCACTATACTGTCCGAAATCCTGGGTGGTGGGTGACCGAAAATAGTGACATGCAGAGGCACCATAACCTAGTTGAAGATTTCGTACACGAAATTTGCTACTTTGTTTTCCCATAATTTTGAATGATAGATGTGTATGGGCTCATCTTTTGATGGATTCCAACTCTATCTCATTAAGGGAAATGGTGTTAAAAAACAAATTGCATCCATAATGTACACAGACATGAAAAATGAAGACGCCTTCTCGTTCTCTTTCTGCGCCCGATACTCTATGATTCGACTGGTCAAGTTGTCGGACAACATTTTCGCCTAGTCGAAGGAACTGCCTTCGACGACTCGAAACATGAGAGGCACCAATGGAAGATAAAAATGTGAGGTTTCCTCTTTCTCGTATAGTCTGCATGTCATCATGGAAACGTACTTGTACTGTGGCTCTAAGGAAGCTATTGAATATATGTCGTGGCTATCAACCCTGAACTTCGCAGCGTGCGAAACCCAATCTCTTATTAAACTGGACATCATTTTATCATATTGTATGCATTCCTTCTACTTTAATTCGTCCAAGAATTCGGTGCCATATGTATAATCGAACATTGTGGGCAACTTATACATGGCTTGCAGATGTTCCAGCCTGAAAGTCCCGATGGTGACTTTCTGCTCATTCATAATGGTTTTGGTCAGTATATCAACATGGTCTAATGCCCATCGGATCATATTATAATATGGCAATAGTCGTGGCCTGGCTGCTACTCTGTGCATTCTAGTTTGGATGACTATTTTGTACTTGGTGGTTATATCATCTTTTTCGTTGTCACTGGAGTCATTGGAATAATCCACCAATTCTGCTTGCAGAACATCTGAAACGAACAACCAATTCGGGACCGAGTCGATACTTCAAGGTGAAGTATCAGCAACATTATATGAGCCCTGTCCTGAAACCTCAACACTGGCTTTGGATGCTTTTCGCGGAGCCATGGCTGGGGATTGTGTTTTAGCTCTTCTGCGATAGAAATACGTATACATACAGAAGTCAGTTTGCTCAGAGATAATGTGCTCTTCTTGATATGAAAATGCATTTGTTATAATGAACCACAACTCTTATATATATTCAAAAACTTGCTACCTTTCAGAACAATTCTGTCAAATCATGTTTAGAAATAAATTTTGCCATAAAAATCCGATATTATATTCATCGATTTGCCCTATTTCCTTATTAATGTCATAAATTTTGGCGGTTTAAAATGTCAGTTGTTGTATGGAAATAATACGGCTACCTCATAAATCATGTAGACATCAAAACATGGGATATGCATTGACTTAGCTTAATTAATCCGGCTTTACCAATGTTAATCAATGTTTCGGTACTCGTTATATTGGGGATTTTATTTAAACACTTTGAACCTCTAACACCCGAGACTGCGATGATCGACTTTGGTTAATAAAAACATAATCGTGATTAGGGGTTCAATTAATTTCGTCATCATTTATATTCTCCGTATCGCGGCATGGAGCTTCGAAAGTAAGTTTCCGGGAAGTCCGCATGTCGAGTTGTGAAACCGCGAGATCGCGATAACATGACTTACTTAAAAGGGAAGATAAACTTGGATTAAGTGATTGATTAATTACATTTATATCCTTATCATGATTTTGCGAGTAGGGATTTGGACGGTGTAACTTTTGAAAAAGAAAACGCCGAGTGGCGAATTGTTGATATAACGTTTATCATGGTTTAGCTTTTACTTTTAACCGTGACTACGACAATAAATTTTTGGGTTTGGTGAACGCCGAGGTGCGAAACCCCGACGACGTTTAATCATGGGTTAGGGGAAAACTTTACCCTCATTACTGTCCTGAGTGAAAAATTAAAACGATTTCATCGTTTCGTAGCTCGGGGTGTGTGAACCACATGACTTATAGCATACTACCTACGAGATCCCGAGGTAGGAAAAAAGGAGGAAACATTTTTACGAAAGGTAGGACTTGCCTCAAGAGTACAATAATCATCGTTGTTTGCGTTGATAAAGCTTCAGAGATTTTGAAACCATAGATGGAAAATACGAAAACCATCTTTCGATTTCGAGCGTTAAAACATGAAATTTGTGATGGGCTAGAAAAAAAAGGCGGCTCCAACATAGACTCTAACTAGGGATCCCGCTTTCTTGTAGGGTGGGAAGAACATTAGACCACGTGCCAATATTAGGTAAATGGAGTCAATCAGGTGAAAAGGTTCTTGAGAACAGGGTAATGAAGGGGGAAAGAGACTTCGTTCTTTACCTTGAAAATCTTTTTCAAAATTAGATACTCTTTTTAAACTTAGTTGTAGTCCCTTTCACAACTTTCCCTTTCCCGCTACTAAAATCAAGTCTTCTTTAAGACAATCGAAACAGTCCTAGGAGACCCAAAAGATCTTGCGACTATCGGCTTGCATCAAAAGAATAAGATTATATGTTTTTAATTGGGAAGTCTCGTCTGAATTTGGGATGTGGATCAGGTTTTAAAAAGCATTGGTTACCAGAGTAGAATGATATTCATGTATAACAGCCTTACAGATATCTCAGATATTGCTTCACTGCCAACAAGCCTGTTCAGTACCCCAGTGAAGTTATCTGGCCCCTTTTACTGAATTTCCTTTCACCACTTCGAAATATATTTATGCATTTAAATGTTGAGACGAGGGCAATCATTTTTGAGTTTCCTTTCATCATCTTTTGGACTAGGTGGGGGCAATCATTTCTGAATTTCCTTTCACCACCTATCTTATAATTTGCTTTTTAGAGCGCGAAGATGGGGGCAATCAGTTTGTATCAGGGCTGATATCTGTGTAATATTTTGCATTATAGGTCTGTCAACTTACTTTGATTACTCGGTACCAACCTTCCCTTGACCTTCACAACACCTTCGTTCTTAGGGAAAAAAGGAAAATAACTTTTTTAGGGCATTCTATTTGAGAAAGATTCAATCCTCCGATGCCATTGAAAAACCTAGGAAAGTTAGGATTATTCTAAATGTTCCTTCGCCTAGTAGGTGATTGAGTAGTTGTGAAGACCTACTTTCTTTCCACAATATGCTTTGAAGCTCACGAGGTTGAAGCGAACAAATTTTAACCCTTCGTATATGAAACGGAAATATGGTGACTTTTTAAAAGGTAAACCCAAAGATAGAAAGGATGCCAGGTAGTGACTTACTGACTGAAAATACAGAGGTCGAAAATTCAAAACTGACTCTCGTAGATATTTTCGAGGATACTTTACTTTGACTGACTGTTTTTAAATTTGGGTGAATCATTTAAATTGTCTTAATTTTTTCAGAGATTATTAACCAAGAAACAACTCTGTTATTTATCATTTCA
>ML785474.1:166691-189007 GCA_009831015.1 Picea engelmannii
GCCATCTATAGAACTAAAATCCTCTTCTAAGGAATTCGTTACCTTTTTGGCTTGCTGCTTGCCTTCGGCGATGTTGTGCTCCCATTCTTTTAATAGAATGTTTCCTCTGTTCTGCTCCGAAATGATGAACCTGGGAGTACTTCCCGAACCCCTATTGTTTGTGTCTATTACAACCTCTTTGAAGGAGACCCGTGCCACTCCAGCTTCCCTTTCTCTGGCAAATAAGTTCTCCAAAACTTGATTAACTAGCAAGCAATTGTCCCGAATCTCCCCTACCTTGCCGAGTAAATTCCGTTGGGCTACAGAGACTCTTCCCCGAATCTCCATCACCTGGGACTGAAACATCCTGATATCTATCACTTTGCTTTCGACGATTTCCAGCCTAGCCCGTAGTTGTTGGATCAAATCTCTTTGCTAGCTCACTTGCATCTGACCATCTCGGACCACCAGCTGTGCTTGCTCAAGCTTACTCTTGAGTATCTCTATCTTGTTTTTATCGTCCAACCTTGCCTGCTCTATTCCTACACTCACCTGGTCCTTGGCAGTTTCTGTTGTTGTGGCTATTCTGGCTTCAAGGATCTTGAGGAGGCAATTTTTTCTCTTAAGCTGGTTTTTTAAAAGCCCGACTGACAATTGATTCACCGAGGCATATGCTCCTAATGTCCCTATTATTTTAGTTGTGAATTGTTCATTCTTCTTTTCTTTTCCATCAGTTATAACTTTATATTTCTTGGCAATTGACTCTCCTTCCTGATAGAATTCCCTCTTTACTACTGCCTTTCTCTTCTTATCGAAGAAAAACTCATTCGGAGGGAGTTATTCTAACCTTACAGGCCTCAACTCTTCATTGAAGATCCATCCTGCCTCAATATTTCCTTGAGTCGACTGCAAGGGAGTAACCGATGTGATAGGTTCTCCGATCTGCTTTGTTTATTTTCCCGGAGTAGTAATCAGACTTTGTTTCTTCAGAGGGATGGAAGTCTTTATTTCTACTTTCGGACTCTTGGTTTTCTCTCCCTCATCCTGGTGTTTTTCTTGATCGGGGTTCGCATCCTTAGAGCCTTCGACATCCTTTTGTTTGACCTCCGTTGTAGCTAGACTCTCACCCTGCAACACTGCGAGAAGAAAACTGCATCAATGTTCTTGGAACTTCAGAACATCGGCTCTCTCCTCGGGTGCCAAGGTTTGTATCTGAGCTAGAATCTCGGCATAAGACCTTGCGCTTCAGAAAATGTCATCCGAGGGTGAATTCTCATCCTCAAATCTCTTGAGCCCGCAATTGGCTAGATGATTGCTCACAACCCTTTGTGGATCTTGCTTTTTATATTCAATGAGGACCAAATTTAGGTCCTCCAGGGATGTTGCCTCAGCTTTGGCATGCCCGAAATCTAATAAAGAATAAGAATTTAAATGAACAGGAAAAGGTGGCCATACCTTCTTTGAATATCCCTTAAGCTCCTTGCTTATACCACCGATTACTGTTTGTCTAGCGACCTCGCGACAAGCCAACTTGTCGGGAATGAATAATGGCAGTGCATGCGGGGGAACAGAAGCCCCAAAAACTCTGAGGTATGAAAATTTGGCCTCCACATACCATTCAGCTATGCTGCTCAGATTTGTCACTATACTGTCTGAAATCCTGGGTGGTGGGTGACCGAAAATAGTGACATGCAGAGGCACCATCACCCAGTTGAAGATTTCGTACACAAAATTTGCTGCTTTGTTTTCCCATAATTTTGAATGATAGACATGCATGGGATCATCTTCTACTGGAGTCCAACTCCAGCTCATTAAGGGAAATTGTGTTAAAAAACAAATTTCTTCCATAATGTACACAAACATGAAAAATGAAGATGCCTTCCCGTTCTCTTTCTGCGCCCGATACTTTGTGATTCCACTGATCAAGTTGTCAGACAACATTTTCTCCCAGTCAAAGGAACTGCCTTTGGCAACCTGAAACATCAGAGGAACCCATGGAAGATAAAAATGTGAGGTGTCCTCTTTCCCGTATAGCCTGCATGTCATCATGGCAATGTACTTGTACTGTGGCTCTAAGGAAGCTATTGAATATATGCCGTGTCTATCATCCCTGAACTTCGCGGCGTGTGAAACCCAATCTCTTATTAAACTAGACATGGTTTTATCATACTGTATGCATTCCTTCTGCTTGAACTCGTCCAAGAATTCGGTGCCATATGTATGATCGGACGTTGTGGGCAACTTATACATGGCTTGCAAATGTTCTGGCCTGAAAGTCCCGATGGTGACTTTCTGCTCATTCATAATGGTTCTGGTCGGTATTTCAACATGGTCCAATGCCCATCGGACCATATCATAATATGGCAATAGTCGTGGCCTGGCTGCTACTCTGTGCATTCCAGATTGGATGACTATTTTGTACTTGGTGGTTATATCATCTTTTTCGTTGTCACTGGAGTCATCGGAATAATCCACCAATTCTGCTTGCAAAACATCTGAAACAAACGACCAATTCGGAACCGAGTCGATACTTCAAGGCAAAGTATCGGCAACATTGTCTGAGCCCTGGCTCGAAACCTCAACACTGGCTTTGGATGCTTTTCGTAGAGCCATGGCTGGGGATTGTGCTTTAGTTCTTCTACGATAGAAATACATATACATACATAAGTCAGTTTGCTCAGATATAATGTTCTCTGCGTGATCTGAAAATGCATTTGTTATAATGAACCACAGCTCTTATATATATTCAAAAACTCAGTAACTTACAGAACAATTCTGTCAAATCATGTTTAGAAATAAATTTTTCCATAAAAATCCGATCTTATATTCGTTGATTTGCCCTATTTCCTCATTAATGTCATAAATTTTGGCAGTTTAAAATGTCAGTTGGCATATGGAAAGAATACAGCTACCTCGTAAATCATGTAGACATCAAAACATGGGATATGCATTGACATAGCTTAATTAATCCAGTTTTACCAACGTTAATCAATGTTTCAGTACTCGTTATATTGGGGATTTTATTTAAACACTTTGAACCTCTAACACCCAAGATTGCGATGATCAACTTTGGTTAATAAAAACATAATCGTGATTAGGGGCTCAATTAATTTCGTCATCGTTTATATTCGTCGTATCGTGGCTCGGAGCTTCGAAAGTAAGCTTATGGGAAGTCCGCATGCCGAGATGTGAAACTGCGAGATCGCGATAACATGAATTACTTAAAAGGGAAGATAAACTTGGATTAAGTGATTGATTAATGAAGTTTATATCCTTATCATGTTTTCGCGAGTCAGGATTTGGACGGTGTAACTTTTGAAAAAGAAAACTCCTAGTGGCAAATTTCCGACAGAACTTTTACCATGGTTTAGCTTTTACTTTTAACCATGACACAGGTTACTAAAATAAGGACTTTGTGTTCTTAGCTATCGGGGCTACGACAATAAATTTTTGGGTTTGGTGAACACCGAGGTGCGAAACCCCAATGATGTTTAATCACGGGTTAGGGGAAAACTTTACCCTCATTACTGTCCTGAGTGAAAAATTAAAACGATTTCGTCGTTTCGTATTTCAGGGTGTGTGAACCACATGACTTATAGCATCCAACCTATGAGATCCTGAGGTAGGACAAAACGAGGAAACATTTTTACGAAAGGTAGGACTCGCCTCAAGAGTACAATAATCATCGTTGTTTGCATTGATAAAGCTTCAGAGATTTTGAAACCACGGACGGAAAATACGAAAACCATCTTTCGATTTCGAGCATTAAACCATGAAATTTGTGACGGGCTAGAAAACAAAGGCGGCTCCAACACTTAGATTAATAATTAATAATATAATTATTGATTATTAAATAATATATATAATAAGTAAAATGATAATAATAATTAGTTATTGATTATCAAAGGGACACATCCTTTCATGGATGGTCATCATATGTTCTTTATATATGGAACACTCATCATTGTAATAATATATTGAACATACAATATTATCTCATATAGAAAAATCAACAAATTCATGGGAATCCACTTTTATATTTTTAATCAAACCTCCTCATCTATGATTTTTTTCCCTTTGAACTTATCTTTTTAAATTTTAATTAATGAATGTTTTCTAGTGATTTGACTCAATATTATGAGACTCAATCTTGATCATTTTTCTTCACAATGTATTTTATCGTAGTTTCTCATTGTTGCACCATCAAGTTGATTTGCCTCACAAATTCAATGTTCTTGCATTCAACACATTTCATGTATCATATATTTAACCAATGCTCCACTCATATTTAATTGTCTCTAACCTACTTGAAAGTATTCTATAGCTTTGTCTAGGGTTATAGGAGTTGTTTTTCATTACAGGTTGACTCAAAGTTGAGTTTTAGGTGGAATCGAGAATTTTACCAAGTGTTGGGTTTTAGGTGCACCAAAGGCAATGGGCTCTATTTGTAGATTAAAATAATTTTATTTTTTATGAATCGCATTGATGTATCTCAACGAATTGAAATCCTAGATAACATAGATATGATATGCACAAATATAACTTTTTTCGGCAAAGAAATACTCTGATCAAGACGTGGGATTTCATTAAAAAGTATTTTTGCATGTAAATTTGGGGTCCTAGTTGAAATTTCATTTTGACCTCAAGGAAAAGGTGCCTATAGTTTTCAAGGATTTAGAACTAAATGAAACTTTCATAATCACACTCCTTGTCCTTTAGGTATAAAATCATACATTTATAGTTTCCCATTAATCATGTAGTCTAAACTTCACAAGTTATGAAAGCTATTAAATTTGTTTGAAAGGGTTGTGCGAGCACTCATTTGGAATACTTTTTTGTCCTATTCACCTTACAAAATTTGTTTGCATAATCGAAGGTCATGGGAGAAATTTATGGGTTCAATAAGCTAGGTGACTCAAAGATCCTATCTATACCCCAAGCTTGATTAATATCATCATTCAAAATTATTTAAGATATAGATTAGATCCTTTTTTGTTTCTAAGTTCGAGGTCATCATTCTCATTTTGAAACCAGTGCCTCCTTGTATTTCTCTATTTTAACAAATATTTTCCACCAGGGCCTTTGATTCTTCATTCCATTAAGTATTAATGTTTTCTTCATAATTCCAATGCTTTCCTAAACGAGTTCCTTTTAATATTCAATCCAGATTGAATAGTCATACAATTTTTCATTTATTTTGATACTCTGAGTTGAAAAAATGTGAGGAATCATCTTGTGGGGCCATTATAGTGGTAGGTCCTAGTTTGGAAAATTGGGGTTTGGAATCTTTTAGAGTCATTTTAATACATTAAATGAATTTTTTGGGGTTTTTAGTGTCCAAAACATGTGAACACGCCCTTGATGGTATTCTACACTCTAAGGCCTTTCCAATAATACATAAAACACCTAAGAAAATGATGTATGCATGACCTAACACTTGAGAACAAGGGGGAGAACACTTGTGACTTGGAATCAGTCAAATAAGACATGTGCTTTGGATTCCATTTTTATTAGTAACACTATGATGCTAATTAACACTACTTGTTGTAGTTTGTAATAGGTTTTTAATATAGCTTCATGATTTAAAAAAATTAGTGATGACACATTGAAAAATATTTTTTAAGTTACAATTTTTACAAATAAAAAACAAGAGGCATCATCTAGCATTGTGTTGAGACTTCAATAAACCCCAAATATTGGAAATCCACTTTTATATTTTTAATCTAAGCTCTTCATATATGGTTTTTTTTCCTTTGATATTATCATTTTAAAGTTGAATTAATGAATGTTTGCTACTTATTGGAATCACTCTTATGAGACACATTCTTGTTCATTTTTCTTCGCAATACATTTCGTTGTATCTTATCATTGTTGCATCATCAAGTTGATTTGCCTTGCAAATTCATTATTCCTACATTCAACACATTGCATGTATCATAGATTTAACCATGCTCCACTCAAATTTAATTGGTTCTAACCTACTTGAAAGTATTTTATTGCTTTGTGTAGGTTTATAGGAGTTATTTTGCATTATGGGTTGACTCAAAGTTGAGTTTTAGGTGGAATCGAGAATTTAGCCAAGTGTTGGGTTTTAGGTGTCTCAAAGGCAATGGGCCCTTTTCTTAGATTAAATATTTTTTCATCTTATGAATCGTGTTGATGTCTCTCAATGATTTCAAATCCTATATAGCATGTATATGACATGAACTTATAAAACTTGTTTTCGACAAAGCAATACTCCAAGAAAGATGTGGGCTTTAATTAACAAGTGAATTTGCATGTGAATTTGGGGTACCAGTTGAAATGTCATTTTGACCTCAAGAAGAAGGTGCCTATAGTTTTCAATGATTGAGAAATCAATGCAACTTTCAAAATAAAATTATGATTCCTATAGGTACAAAATCAGGCATTTATGTTTTCCCATTAATCAAGTAGTCTGAACTTCATGGGTTATGAAATCTATGAAGTTTATTTGAAAGCGGTTGTGTGACCACTCATTTTAAATACTTGGATGCCCTCTTCGCCCTACAAAATATGTTTTCATAATCGAAGGTCATGGGATAAATTAATGGGTTCAATAAGTTAGATGGCTCCAAGACCTTATCTACACACCAAGATTTATTAGTGTCATCATTAAAAATATTTAAAATATAGATCAAAGTCTTTTTTGGTTCTAAGGTTAAGGTCAACATTCTCAATTTGTAACCAATGCCTCATTTCCTTTCTCTATTTAAAAAAATGTTTTTCCTCAGGGCCCTTTGATCCTTCATTCCATTAAGTAACAAGGTTTTCTTTTGAATTACAATGATTTCCTAAAGGGGGTCCTTTTAATATTTGATCTAGATTGGATCAACATACAATTTTGCATTTTTATTGGTACTTTATGGGTGTAAAAAATTCAAGGAATAGAATTGTAGGGTCATTTTAGTGGAAGGTCTCAATTTGGAAAATTGGGGTTCGAAACCTTGTAGAGCCATTTTGAGGTATTAAACGACATATTTTGGGGTTACAATGTCCAAAAACTTGTATCACGCCCTCAACGGTGTTCTACACTCTAAGACCTTTCCAATGGCCCATAAAATGCCTCAATCGGATCTCATGTGAAAACATTATGTCTCCCGCATGTTGAGATACCTTGTTGACCACCATGGTATGAGTGGATGCCACACTGACCCCAATTACTCATACATATGGTCTTGTCCACATGTGTACTTTCAAAAAGTTTCTATAAAGTCCAAAATTTCTCACTAATTGAGGGTTGTGGAAGTCAAAACCCTAACCCTACATGGCTATCAGACTATGTTAAATATTGGGCAACTAGGAGGAGAAAGGGATCTATTCTTTGGTATTTCACTTGTTCCATAGTTGAGAAGAGTATCCAAGAAGTGGTATTTTGATAGAATAACATAAAATGTAGGATATTTTGTAGAATTCGTTCGGGCCATAGTGTCAAAGAAAACTCCATAGTGACTACCTCTTTCTGTGTACTTTATTTCCATAGCTAAAAAATATATAGAGCATAGGCCTCACCTTCTAGTTGGGTTTTGATCTCCCATATTCGTTTTCCTAGGATACATATTTTGTTCAAATGTGTGGATGGTGTGTATATTTTTTGCATATTCTTTTATTTTTGTATTAATTTATAAAATTTGAGCAATAAGCTAGTAATAACTAATCTGGGATCTAATGAAATAAATGGAATAATCTAAGATTTCATAACATTTTGAGATTTGTTGTGATGAACTATTCCAGTGAAATATCCATGGTAGTTTACACACCAATATTTGAACAATCATTATATTCTAAAGAAACGTTTTCATAAAGTAAAAAATAAACCTTTCTTTAAGCTTTTTAATAGTGATGTTTTTTCAAGATCAATCACCTTTAATTACAAGGCATTGATTTGATTGTGTGATTCACTTTGGATTTGATCAATAATCATAAAATTATGCCCAAAATATTGATTGTTCCCATCCAACCTAAAACACCACACATTGAAAATTTCCCTTGATTATTCAATTGAGCCCTCCCTAAATATGGAGTTATTATGTTATAGTGTCCCAATTTCAAAATCAAGGCTTGATTGTGTTGATGATTACAACTGCATGAGACATTCTCCAGAACAAAAAATGATTGAGTCGACCTAAGAGATATCCCCTGAGAGGGGTGTGTGGTTCCTATCTAAGATAGAGCTGGAATGTAGAGATGGTCTCCTCCTTACAGAGAGATGAGAAGAACTCCAAATGATTCTCCTATGTAACGTAGTGAGAAAGGATATCTGCTGAGTTGGACGTGCTTATGGCTGAGAACAAGGTGAACATGTGAATTCCCATAGAGCTTGGTGCATCTTGATGAGATAGATATGAAGATGATCTATTAGCCTCCTCTGAGTAGAGATTTGAGATGATGAACTCCAGATGACTCTCCTGTGTAATGCAGTGGGAAAGAAGATCTATTGAGTGGACGTGCCTATGGATGATCACAGGTGAACGTGATCCTAGTGGTTGACCACTAGAGAGAGCAGTTCTCCTGTGTAATGCAGTGATATAGAGATATGGACATCCCCATGGATGTTCCCCTAGTGGATGAGCACTAGTGGGTGTATGATATCCCTTGCTATATTGTTCAAGAGTCAGACCTGCCTGTAACCCTAATTCTAATGTAAAGGGTACAAGTCGTACCCACCTTAATGTAATTGATAATCAATGTAAAATATAATTAATCTAGTTATTATAAATTATATTGTGAGTTATAGAGGTCGGACCTGTTGTGCCAATAGACACTTCTGTTGACAGGTCAAGTCTAATATAAGTAAAGGTAGATTCCCCATTGAGGAATCATATATTTTGTGTGAGCTTGGAAATTTCAGCAAGTACCTCTTCATGGGACAAGTGTGCACCTCTCTTGGGTGCTAGACTTCTAGGTTTTACAAGGACCCTCTTGTGTGCTAGGTTTTCTTGGTGGTGAAGGTCTTTCTCTTGAAGAATATAACAAAGGATTTGGCTTTGTTTTATTCCCTTGTTGAGAAGGGTTTCCCATGATACTTCATGTGTACTTGTGCATGGTGTTTCTTCTTGTGATCTTGGTTGTTGCAACAAATTGTCTATGGTTTAAGTAAAATTCTCAATAAAGTAAAAAATAAACCTTTCTTTAAGCCTTTTAACAATGATGTTTTTTCAAGATCAGTCACCTTTAATTACAAGGCATTGATTTGATTGTGTGATTCAATTTGGAGCCTATCTGTAATCATAAAATTATGCCCAAAATATTGATTGTTCCCCTCCAACCTAAAACACCACACATTGAAAATTTCCCTTGATTATTCAATTGGGCCCTCCCTAAATATGGAGTTCTTATGTTATAGTGTCCCAATTGCAAAATCAAGGCTTGATTGTGTTGATGATTAAAACTACGTGAGACATTCTCCAGGACACAAAATGACTGAGTCGACCTAAGAGAGATCCCCTGAGAGGGGTGTGTGGTTCCTATCTGAGATAGAGTTGGAACGTAGAGATGGCCTCCTCCTTACAGAGAGTTGAGAATAACTCCAGATGATTCTCCTATCTAACGTGGTGAGAAAGAATATATGTTGAGTTGGACGTGCCTATGGTTGAGAACAAGGTGAACATGTGAATTCCCATAGAGCTAGGTGCATCTTCATGAGATAGATATGAAGAGGATGTATTAGCCTCCTTTGAGTAGAGAGTTGAGATGATGAAATCCATATGACTCTCTTGTGTAATGCATTGGGAAAGAAGATATGTTAAGTGAACGTTCATGTGGACAAGCACAGGTGAACATGATCCTAGTGGTTGAGCACTTGTGGGTGTATCTGATCCCTTGTTATATTGTTCAAGAGTCAGACTTGCTTGTAACCCTAATTCTAATGTAAGTGGTACAAGTCAGCCCCACCTTAATGTAATCAATAATCAATGTAAAATATAATTAATCTGGTTATTATTAATTATATTGTGAGTTAGAGAAGCCGGCCCTTTTGTGCCAATAGAAACTTCTGTTGACAAGTCAAGTCTAATATAATTAAATGTAGATTCCCCATTGAGGAATCATATATTTTGTGTGAGTTTGGAAATTTCAGCAAGTACCTCTTCTTGGGACAAGTGCACACCTCTCTTGGGTGCTAGTCTTCTAGGGTTTAAAAGGACCCTCTTGCATGCTAGGTTTTCTTGGTGGTGAAGGTATTTCTCTTGAAGAATATAACAAAGGATTTGGTTGGGTTTTCTTCCCTTGTTGACAAGGGTTTCCCATGATACTTCATATGTACTTGTACATGGTGTTTCTTCTTGTGATATTGGTTGCTGCAACAAATTGTTTATGGTTTAAGTAAAATTATCAAATGGAATAAACTTCATTATTAATCCTAGCTTATTGAAAAATCAACATGGTATCAGATCATAGGTCTTGAAGAACCCATTGGAAAAGCATCTACCAATCTCCCTCTTTTTTGTAGAACTGTACGACCCTCCTAGGGTTTCTAGAAACTCCGTACGACTCTCCTTTATGAGGTTTTTCGACCCTTAATACTTGAAATTTGGGGCCAATTTTGACATAGGAGAGTACAGCCTCCTCAAAAACACCTCCAGAGACTCTCAGAGTGAAATTCTGAGCATTTTGAAAATTTGGCCCTAGAGTTTCTGAAATTTCTACAGAAATTTCAGAATTAGGGTTTCTGCAACTCATTGAAGGAGATATTCATCTCACCAGTGTTATCCTATCTTTAAAAGGCTTATTTTTTCAATCATAAGTCCAACAAAACCTAAAATTTCTAGCCTAGCCTAGTCGTTAGGTTTTCTATCCCAGTTGACAAGGGTTTGTGAAAAATCTAAAATTATGATGAAAAAAACTATGATGGAATATAAAGCTTGATGGATCAAGCAACTTCAAGTTCATGGAAGAAAATAATTCATAGGAATTCTTATTGTGGATGATACAAAAATGTGACACTATGAATACCCTCTTCATGAAGATGTCAAGAGAACAGAGATCAACAAGGAAATTCCATTTTCATGAGGGAAATTCCAGGATGAGGGAACCTTTTTCCGTAGTCATGGATTCAAAGGGATCTCGGTGCATTCAGAGGAACAACACACTGGAAGTGAAGAATCCTGTTTTGATTGTTGTAATTTTCATTCCTCTAACCTATATTTCTAAATTTTTCTACATTACAAGTAGGAGTTGTAGTTGTGACAACAATACTTAAATTGTTTTGATTCTAGAGATGTACTCATTATTATCCTTTAGGAGATATTCTTGTTTTTTTTTCCTCTTGTTTTCGCATTCCAGATAGGTTAACAACAAAGGAAGATGTTTATCCTTCAGAGGGAGTCACTTAACTCATAGGGAGTCAAAAATATTTGAGAAAGAGGAAGAATAGAACCATCATTGAGACAACTAATGCAATAATGCATGATAAGAATCTTTATATGATTCTATGGGAAGAAGCATGCATGACACGTTATATGTTCAGAACAAGAGTCTTCACCAGAATTTGAAAAACATAACTCCCGAAGAAGCCTTCACTGAAGTGAATCCTGAGATTGAACACTTGAGGATTTTTTGGTGCCTAGTGTATTTTCATGTACCCAAAGAGAAGAAGTCCATTCTATACCCTTCAAGGAGAAAGGATACATTTATGGGGTAACAGTGAATCTTCGAAGACATTCCAGATTGACATCCCTAGTCAGAAATAGATTGAGACAAGAAAAGATGTTTTCCTTGAAGAAGATACAACCTTTCAAAGATCCAGAGAATCTTAGATGGAGATTGACAGTGAGACAATACCTTCCCCCATTCAGTAGTTCAGAGGGAGACATACATTATTTGAGTTGATCCAGTTTCTCCAGTTGATATGTTCAGATATATTGCAGTACATTATAAAAGGCCTACGTAGGATCACTCTTCAGGAGGAAGAGAAACATACAAGCCTCTCAAGGAACATCCCAAGAAAGTAAAAGAGATTTTAGAGCTATCCTTCAGTCATGAGCAACTTCAATGATTATGATCCTCCTTGTCTTGGATACATAACATGAGAACATGTATCTAAAGATGACATAACAAAAGAATACCAATATATCTTAAAGAATGATGTATAATATATTGTTTAGAGACCAAAAGGGAAGTATGTGGCGACTTCCAAGTGGATCTATAAGATCAAGCATGCAGCTGATGGAAGTGTCGACAAATACAAAGTGATATCTATAGCCAGAGGATTCTCACAAAAAGAGGGAGTTTTCTATGATGAGACACTTGATCTAGTAATCCCGATACACTTCCATACATACTGCCATCCATGAGTTGGAAACTATATCAGATGGATATATTCTTGATGAGTTTGGGTTTCAGCAAGAGTGTTGTTGATCCAAACCTATATTATTATAGTGTTGGTGACGAGAGCCTGATTTTGATGACCTATTCAGAAAGCCTTGTTATTGGATACAAGTGAGATTTGAATTCTTATTTCGAGATAAAGGATCTGAGTATGATGCACTACTTCCTGAGACAAGAATTATGACAGAGGAATGATGATATTTTCTTGAGTCAAGGAAAATATAAAGTGGGAAGATTAAAGAAGTTCAGTATGAAATAATGCAAATCCACGGTGATGGATTTGAAGAAAAAAGTTGATGATGATTCAGACGAGACTGATCCACAGTTGATTGGATCACTGATGTATCTGGTTAATGCCAGACTTGATTCATGCTATGCAATGAATGTACTTATTCATTCCATTAGTCAACCAAGACAGAATCATTGGACAACAACAAATCATGTATTCAGATATATACAAGGCACAATTGGATATGGCCTGAGATATTCCTCCATTGTGAACTTGAGTTTGCAGGATATGTCGATACAAATTGAGCATAGAGTATAGTGGATTGGAAGAGAACATCTAGTTTTTGTTTTACCATGAAGGTTTTCACGGTTTCCTGTTGCAGCAGGAAACAAAGATCTATGGTCTTGAATACCACAGAAGAAGAGTATATATCATTGAGTGTGTGAAGCAGTGTGGCTTCATAAACTTCTGACAGATTTACTTGATCATGAGATGGATTCTATGATTATAACTAAAGCTGTGTGAAGCTCTTTGGAAAAAAAAATTGTGTTTCATGATAGATTGAAACACGTTGAGATAAAATATCATTTTCAGAGACATGATGCAGAGGAAATCAGTACATGTGTCATACTACACATGAACATATTGCAGACACCTTCACCAAACTGGCTTGGTGAAGAATACATCTCTAGTTGAGAGGGAGTATTGATGAATACAACCAAGAAAAAGTTTGAGTACTTCCATGTGACACTTGGCCTGATGGAGATTGCCTCCCTAGCTGAGAGGGAGTGTTGATGATTACAATTGCGTGAAACATTTTTTAGGACACAGACTGATTGCGTCAACCTGAGCAAGATCCCATGAGAGGGGTGTGTGGTTCCTATCTGAGACAGAGCTGTAACATAGAGATGTCCTCCTCCTTACAGAGAGTTGAGAATAACTCCAGATGGTTCTTTTGTGTAACGCAGTGAGAACAAAGATATGTTGAGTTGGATGTTCCTGTGGATGAGCACAAGGTGAATGTGTGAATTCCCATAGAGCTGGGTGCATCATCATGAGACAAAGATGAAGACGGTATATTATCCTCCTCTAAGAAGAGATTTGATTTGATGAACTCAATATGAATCTCCTATGTAATATAGTAGGAAATAAGATCTGTTGAGTGGATGTGCCTATGGACGAGCACATGTGAACATGATCCTAGTGGTTGGGCACTAGAGAGAGTGGTTCTCCCATGTAGTGTAGTGAGATAGATATATGGACATCCCTATGCATGTGCCCCTAGTGGCTAATCTCTAGTGGGTGTATGAGATCCCTTGCTATATTTTTCAAGAGTCAGACCTGCCTGTAACCCTAATTTTAATATAAAGGGTACATGTTGGGCCCACCTTAATTTAATCTATAATCAATGTAAAAGATAATCAATATGGTTATTATTAATTATATTGTGAGTTAAATAGGTCGGCCATGTTGTGAAAATAGACACTTATGTTGATAGGTCAAGTCTAATATAAGTAAAGGTAGATTCCTCATTGGGGAATCATATCTTTCATGTGATTTTGGAAATTTCAGCAAGTACCTCTTCTTGGGACAAGTGCACACCTCTCTTGGGCACTAGTCTTCTAGGGTTTAAAATCACCTTCTTGTGTGCTAGGTTTTCTTGGTGGTGAAGGTCTTTCTCTTGAAGAATATAGCAAAGGATTTGGCTGGGTTTTCTTCCCTTGTTGAGAAGGGTTTCCCATGATACTTCTTGTGTACTTGTGCATGGTGTTTCTTCTTGTGATCTTGGTTGCTGCAACAAATTGTCTATGGTTTAAGTAAAATGATAAAATGGAATGAACTTCATGCTTAATCCTAGCTTATTAAAAAAATAATACATTGTGCCTTGGTTTTGACATCATTCCCATCTTGTTCTTTCTCATTAAACTTTCAAAACATTAATTTCCCCCGATGTTTTTTCAAGATCAGACACCTTAATTACAAGGCATTGATTTCACTGTGATATTCACTTTGGATTTTAGTCCCAATCATAAAATTATTCCCAATCTATTTATTGTTCCCATCCAACTTCAAAAATAACACATTGAAAATTTCCCTTGATTATTAAATTAGGTCATCCCTAAAGATTGAGCACTTGTGCTATAGTGGACCAATTGCAAAATTGAGGCTTGAATATGCCTTTGTTTTGACATCATGCCCCTCTTTTCCTTTCTCATTAAACTTTCAAAACATTAATTAATAAATTTATTTATTTTAAAATGAATTTGATCCATGGATCAAGCCCTTTTCAAGAAGCCTTTGAATATCATTATAAGGCTCAATTTCAATTTCAAATGTTTTTTTAACTTTATTGCAAATAAAAATGTGACCCCAAGCATCRTTTTAAAAGTGTCTGATTATTAATTMGGGMCCAATMAATTAATTAGGCCCTTTCTCAATATCACTCATCAAAATTTTAAATKTCGTGATTATTCAATTGGGATCTGCAAAAGATTAAGAAACACCATGTTTTTCTTAATAAACTGAGATCCAAAGTTCAATCATGGGTAGATTTGAATTCTTGTCCCCATTAAAGAATTACCTTGCTTATACTTGAGAGGTAATAGGTGCCAACATTGTCATAGATTTGGTCCCTTGGTAACACAATGTTTTGATCTCCATCCTTGTCTTCATTGTGGGAAGACAAATCATTTCTTAGAAAAATGTCAAAAGAAGAAGAAGGTTAAGAAAACATTTCATTATGGTTGGATAATATCTTGGATATGGAATCAAAGTAAATAAGATACATAAGTATTATCATCTAGTCAAGACAGAGGTAAATAAACAACTACATCGAGAAATGAAAAAATAAAATAGCTTTCAAACATCAATTCCAGATGATTTTAGGCAYGATCTAGGACCAATTATGAATGTTTTCTTAAATCAAAACATGAATCAAAGATGGTACTCTCCATGCCTCAAGGGGTGGAKAACATTTATAAAAATGATACTCTCTTACAACTTCAGGGGGGGAGTGAATATGGTTAGTGGTAAAACAAAACCACCACATTATTCAAATCAAATTAGTTTGTGGTCATCCCAAACCACCACATTGTTAAATTATCAATGGGAGATGGTTAGTGGTYAACTAAAAAAACCACCATATGAAGAATCCAAAGCTCAATATTTGATCCCTTCAACTAACTTCAAAAAACTTCTCACCTTTCACCTTACAAGGGGGGATACCAAATATCAATGATGATAGTCAAGATTCAAGATTCAAAGTCCTATCAGTCATAAAAATCAATCAACATTTGGGAATTCCTTCATAGTAATTGGTCTCTTGAAATCAAATCAAATTAACTATTGGAATTCTAATAAATATAATGTAACATCCAGTTCCACTAATCACATTTTCATAACATAGTTTATTATTTGAGGACACTTGGGTGAAAGTGATCCGATTAGACATGGTGCATTATGATTATTTGTTTTTGTTTATGAATTTATGCTATGATTGAGTATGGAAATTTGATATGTAGTGTTGACATGTATTATGATGAGGTTTCCTAAGTGTGCAAGAAACGTGACATGATGGGGATGCTGATGGAATTGATAGACTTCCTTGCACTCCAGATTGAGTCAAGGAGTGGACTATTGACTTTGGTTATGAGTACTTGATTTATTACACATGTGTTATACGATGATTTCAATTTTTGATTTCATGTATATGAGTTATTGATGTTATCTTTGTCAGTGGATGCAGGCATGGTGACACCTGCTAATATGACTCACATATGGAATAAAGGGGTCATACATAGATACCATATAAATGAGGAGAGGTGTGGCAACGTCCCTGTCAAAACCTACTAGCACTCTCAATGTGACTTGAACTGAAAGTTAACAACTACCTTATTATTGAGAGGTTCACGATGATGTGAGGGCGGACTGAGACAATCGCTCACGAGGATTTTTTAGGGGAGGAAAATAAGTCAGATTCCTTATTCCTCGGTAAGCCCTTAGTCTCACACAAGATAAACAAGTGGAGTATTCACTCCAAACGTCAAACAATTTCCAAACTATGTCAAATGGGAAGTGGAACCCTTGGAGCACAAAGGTGTGTCTTGAAGGGAACGTCGCATGAATAAATTTATGAGTCAATAAAAATCTAGAAGACCTTAGAAAATAAAATGAATACTTAGACTTTGATAGAGTAGATAATAAAATAATTATGTAGAAATGATAGAAAAGAGAAATGAATTTAAATAATTTAATATTAAATTATGAATGGGAACATAATAAAATCTAAGTTTAATTTTTATGCCTAATAAAATTCTAGAAATGGTAGAAATGGGTCTAAGGGAGATTAGTCTAATTAAAATCTAGAGAAGGGAAGATAAATTAATACATTTGCACGATGTGTGCATGAAATTAATAAAAAGGAATTTTAATTAAAATAAAATATATTCATGAGAGAATGGGTTATCAATGTAGAGTTAGTATCCAAGTCAATCGACCTATAAATCCTAACTAAGACAATATTCCTGATCAAAATCCAACTGTAAATTATTTAGGGGACACAATAAAAGAGGAATTGGGGAACTAAGGGACAACTAAGAGAAAATCTAGGAACTAATTGAGGAGCGTGAGGGAAAATGCATAATTATTTAAATAAAAAAAATTAAACATGTGCAACTTGGGGAAAGTGTGACATGTGTTGGGGTGAATAATATCTAACAAAATTATTAAAAATTATTTATTTATGCATGAGATGACAAGTGTCAAGGTGAATTTTCTTATAAAAAGAATGGTGAGGAAGAGAGAAAAGACCCTAATGCTGGATGAATGAAATGTTGTTAAAATTTCTGTTGAATAAAGTTTACTCGTGTGAGTTGGGTTGCAAGCTTGTGCAAGAGGTGGAGGCAAGTCCTTGCGAGGGAAATCTTGAGCTAGTTTTGCATCTTAATTATTGTCTGTGGCCCCTTTGCAGCTCAGGGGGGTAAGGGGGGAGAATAATACCCCTAGTGTTGGCTGGGAGGTACTAGTTAAGTTGTTCGAATAGAAATAAAATAAAGGGCACAAGATTTCAAGTTAACAACTGAAGATCATCCGCACATAGTCAAAGTTTTGGTTACGATATTTTCTTTGTAGAAACAATTCATTATTTAATGAAATATGTTTTTTCTAGTTTGCAAGAAGCATATGATACTGTGATATATTAACATGGTTGTTTATATATATATTCCATACTATGACAAAATGGATTATTTCAATAACCAAAATGATAGATAATTTTTAAATTACAAAACTATCACTCCTTGGAGGGAATCTTGTTCATGAATTTGTATAAAATTATTGTTTCATAGAAGAGTAATATGTTAGAATTCTTAATATCGAATAGAGTGGTATCATATATATAATATTTTTATGATTGAATGCATCACTCTGTGAATTTACTCCAATTAATAGAAATCATTTGATTTCTTGAACAGTGTGCCATTGGGACGGGCAGAGTTCCCCCTTGTCCAAGTTAATCATTGTTAACGAGGTAGACCTGAGCGACATCCTCACTCTTTGAATGAGGATTGGGATCGATCAATTATGGAACCAGATCGACCACTTTGGCACTCTTCAGATGAATATTGGGGCTGATCAATGACGAAACTGGATCAATCACTTGGGTTTCAATTTTCATATGAAGATCCAGGATGATCGATGACCGAACTAGATCAACTACATCGGTTAGTGGTTCAATCAAGAATGAAACTAGATTGACCACTTGATCAACCAGACTGACTGAGTACTCCACCCATCCTGATGACACACGAGATAACAATCACATGACTCTGTGTTGATAAAGGTTGGTTGTCATTGATGTCAACCCTTGAAGAAAGTCTGGCAGAAAATTCTGGTAGCACAAAGGTTTGGGTTATGGACCCAATTTTGTTTGATGTAAAGATGACTCATTATTGTCTTGTCATGGTTTATAATAAGCACAAATGGATGAAATCCAAAGTGGTCTCGTTATGGTGAAAGTCCTCAGGAGAAGATGCTTTGTGGATTGAGTTATCCTAGAAGTACAGTTAGAGAACCCATGCTTAATTATGGAATAATGAGATGAAGGTCAGCGAATTTGTTAGTGAAATTATCCTAGATGGATAGTTATTTTCATGCCATTTCTAGTGGTATGTAGAATGTCACATAACTCCTCACGATTAGAGAGTTATGGCCATGTGAAGTTGGAGGACCCTTATGAGCCATCTAGAAGCCCTAAAAGGTCAAAGTAGTCAAAGTGGTTTAAGATATTTTAGAAGGTAAACAATAAAGTGAAGTGACAAGTGTACTATAATTCAAAGTGAATACAAAATAAATTATTTAAATAATAAATTTAATGGAGAAATTAGAAGTGGGTTAAACCTAAAATAAGGAAAGTGGGTTAAGATGGTTAAAAGGTAACCCCTTGAGGAAGCCACATGAAAGTATAAATAAGAGGCAAGACTCTATCATTTAACATCACACTTGAGAATATTGAATATCTACAGGCGACTGAGGTAACCAAAGGATATTTAAGCTGAATTTTAGAGGGAAGGTGAAGTAAAGAAGGCCGAAATTCAAGGGAGGATAAATTATTTTGGCGATGCTTTCTAGGGTATGTTATTTACCGATCATCTCACCATTTTCACCATAACTTTTTTTTAGAATGATTCAGAAAGTGAAATTTAGAGGCCATTGAAAAAACATATCCAAGTATCTGTGGTAAAAATTTTAGCTTGTGGGTCGTTGTATTTTCGGAGTTACACACCGTGGAAAATAGGGTTTGCAGCTAGTCCTGAAACTAGTCTAAAACAAGTGTTTTGGGTAAAAAAATCATAACTTATTCATAACATATCCAAATTTAGTAAGACCAAATGTGTTGGTTAGAGTACAGTCTATATTATTCTGTGTAAAAGTTTCAGATCCATAAAACAAATATTCCGTGTGGGGCACACTCTACAAGTTCACCCTCTAGAATAAGCCAGAATTCAACAAGGTATACCATTTTTTCTATAAATCCTTTTCTAAGAGGTTCCAAGTAGTGAAACCTAGAGGAATTGCATAAAACACACTGAAGAAAATTGAATACTATTTTCAGATCTTTATTCATTACAGGTACATAGTTATGATTATTTCAAGTTAGGGTTGTTGACTAATCCAAAACTAGTCATGTGAGAAAATGCTAGTCTCTTGTTGTTAAAATTAAGGAAGGTTTGCAGGTTGAGGTATAGGTTGGTGAATGGTTGATGCACTTTTTTATGGTATAGGTTGATTATAGGTTGTTTGGTACAGGTTTTTGCATCGTTGATGCACTTGTTTATGGTACAGGTTGATTACAGGTTGAGGTACAGGTAGATGCATGGTTCATGCTATTGGTACATGTTGGATGCAAGCCAGTGGTACATGTTGGTACATTTGTACAATGGTATATATCACAGTGATAGTGTGACAATGGTTCCATCATTCTACTTATATGTTAGGGCGATTGGGCGGGGCAAGGATAGGTGGTTGTAGCCACCTTCCGGTTGTAGCCGAAGAACTTAGGGGGTTGTATCCAGAGAATTAGGGATTTGGAACTTCCCTCGGGTTGTAGCTTGAGAAACTGGGGGGTTGGAGTCTCCTTCCAGTTGCAGCTAGAAAACAAAGGAAGTTGGTACTTCCAATGAATGTAATTCTTCAAGACATATAAGAAAAAGAATTTTTTGGTTTTGTCCCACTTTGGGTTTCCACGTAAAACACGGGTGTACTGTGTATGTGTATGATTGTTCATTTGTTCATTTCTTATTTACTCTGCAGTTATTGGAGGATAATGCTACATTGATATTTCACTTGGATTATATGGTTAAAAAGGATTAGATTTCTCTATTATTGATTTACCCCCCCTCTCAATAATCCAACAATTGGTATTAGAGCCAGGTTCCTTTAGAAATCAGTTTAACCACTGAAAGGTAGATCATGGAAAGAAACAACTTGTATAAAAATGGAATACCACGGTTTGATGGACAAAAGTATGTTTTTTGGAGCATAAGGATGAAAACATATATACAGGCACAGGGATTTGAAATTTGGCTATCAATTGTAGATGGATACATAGTACCAGCAGTTCCACCAACAAATGAAAAAGCAGTGAAACTCGTTCAAAATAATTCCAAAGCCACACATGTAGTTCTAAATGGTCTTGGTGAAACAGGATTCACCAAATTTGCACATTGTAAATCCGCTAAAGAGATTTGGGACAAACTTCAAAATATTTATGAAGGTGATTCAAAAGTCAAAGAAGCAAAGATTCAAACTTACAGAAGTCAGTTCAAACAACTAAAGATGAAGGAAGATGAGAATATTGTAGCTTACTTCTTACGATCCGATGAAACAATAAATGCAATCATAGGATTTGGAGAAGAAATCAAAGAATCGGTAATTTTTCAAAAGGTACTAAGATCTCTTCCTATGAGATTTGATCCTAAGATATTAGCACTAGAAGAAAGATCAGATCTAAAATCAATAAGCATGGAAGAAATACATGGAATCTTCACAGCATATGAAATGATAACTGAACAGGAAAATCTAGATGTAAAAGAAGAAGCCTTAAAAGTATCCAAAAGATCAAAGAAAAAGGGAAAGAAATAAGAAAAGGAACATAGCAACAATAGTGACGTCTCAGAAGATGATGAAGAAGTGGTCAACTTTGTCAAAAGATTGAACAAGGGAACCGACGGTAGGTATAGAGGTAAGATTCCTTTAATTTGTTTTCATTGTGATGTTATTGGTCATTTTGATAACAAATGTCCTCATAAGAAAAATATAAATGATGAAGGTGACTCAAAAAACAGACAAACATATAAAGGAAAAATAACCACAAATAAAGTTTTCAAGAAAATCTTATACACCAAAGAAGACATCTCATCATCAGATGAAGATGAAGTCAGTGACAGTGAGACATAAAGGGTTCTATTCATGAAAGTAGAAGACTCCGATAAATAATACTTTGAAGTAGAATATGAAGAAGCCGAAGAAGAAATTGAAGAGGCAGAAGTTGACTACCAAGAGGAATTGATGAGTGACATAGAAGTTATCAGAAGAGAAAAGAGGAAAAACAAGAAGTTACAAGTGGAACTAAACAAGAAAGAAGACACTCAAGAATTGGAACAAATGATCACAAATTTGAAGGTTCAAATTGAAAAATATAAAAGAATTGAAGAAGCACTCAAAGAATAGCTAGAAGAAAGAGACAAGATCATTGAAAATTTGGAAGCAGAGATTGTCACATTAAGAAAGGATATTCAAAAGAAAAATATTCATAACAATTCAAAAGTTTTGAATGGCATTATCAATAGTCAAAGGCCTAATCATGACAATTCTATACTTGGATACAATCAGATAGAAAATGGATCAAGCTCCAAAACAACAGAACAAGAAACATATCCAAAAAGCTATGCAGAAACAATCAAAGGGGATATGAAGGTCTATAGAGAAAATTACAGGGACACTCCTATTAGAATATAGAAGATGGTGTGCTCGTTTTACCATTGACGATACCCTCGTCACCCAACCATAGGTCGAAGCCTCCCTCTGAGCACCTTAACCTTGACCTGAGAATTCCTTCGAAAGCAAACCCTGGGCTAGATAGCCAAACCAAGAGTAGCGCATCAATCCCTGTTGTTGCAGCTGCACCTGCAACCCTCCTCCAAACCTGTGCACCAGACTGCAACTGCAGTGTGCACCAACTGGGAAAATGCAATTCTTAGATGTT
>ML785474.1:219040-232385 GCA_009831015.1 Picea engelmannii
CGTAAAAAAATATTTTATAGGCTACTTTTGTGAAGGATAAAGTCTTCTTATAACTGATTTACACATGGCATGGTCAAAGAAACTCTCATTAAAGAATGTTCCATCTTGTTTGTGTTATGTTGTTTTTGGAAAGTGGTTATGAGGAGAAGTGTTTCTGGCATAGAATCAAGAAAGTGGCACAACAAACTCCTTGGCATGGTTAAAAAAATATTTATGCACAAGAAACAAGGCCTAACTAAGAAGGGAGCTCAAGTGTTCA
This sequence comes from Picea engelmannii, assembly GCA_009831015.1. Classification (NCBI taxonomy): domain Eukaryota; kingdom Viridiplantae; phylum Streptophyta; class Pinopsida; order Pinales; family Pinaceae; genus Picea; species Picea engelmannii. The sequence goes on from ML785474.1 coordinate 219,300, forward strand.
ACTCATCTATTGCATGCATTTCAAATAGATCCACATTGAATGGACATCCACTATGACCACTTTGCACATCTATTTAAAAATTCCCACTTTAAGGAGTATTTTAGTATTTGAAGAGGTAGAAAATAATTTTGTGATGGAGGAACATTTTGTGATGCAAGAGTATGAGAAGAAGATAAAAAAAGATTTTTCTTCTTGGAAGAATCCAGATTTGTGTTTTCTGCATACATCCAAGTGATTTCATTCTTGGGTATTATCTAATTCTAAACATTGATTTCTTACCAACCACACACCAACTTTTTTCTTTAAAAATATTATGTATATGACCGTACTCAGTTCACATTAATGTAGGCATTTTTGAAATACCATTTGATTATAATAACAGAATGTATCTAAACCATAGCAGAAAATTAAAGATTTATTCTTTTGGAAGAATGGCTTAATATGGAGAGTAGAATCAAAAGAGAGCAATAATATTAGATCCATGGAACTCCTTAAATATTGTTGGTGCTAGGGTAGACCCGAGGTTCACTCCAAGAGCGCACCAACAAGCCCTAGCTACTGGCCCTTTCGGCAGCACCTGCGAAGCAGATGTAGTCTCACCTGAAGAAGCTATAAGGGAAGGTTGCAGGACAGGAATGTCTACAACCAGGGGAATATCAAGTGGATCTATCACAACAACAATACAGCATTCAGATATCACTTATCAGCTAGGTCTATCTTGCAAAGCTATATATCTAATCTAACATTAGACTACAAATAGCAATCTAACAATGACAGAGATCCAGGCATCAATCACACATACGACACAAAATATATGTGGTTCACCCTCTCTCTAGGGCTACGTCCACAGAACTGTGCTTATGATTTATTAAGGTAAAGCATACATTTCTTATCTGCACTCTTAGCTAGCATATATTCTTTATTCTCTCTCTCCCTCTCCCCTTCCTGTGCACCCTGATGTAGGACTTGACCTTCGCACACAACTGAAGATCTCACAATACAATCCTCTCTCTCCAAAACAGAGCTATAACAACAATATCAAACCAATACTCAATGACCAACAACAACCCCACCCATGTCCTCTTGACCTTTATTTATACATTACGATACCTCACCGACAGCCTTAGGTCAAAACCTAGGTTCCAAAACCCTAGATACCCAAGCCCTAGGTGTCTAAAACCCTAGGTCGACTTGACCCACTTTTTTCAGGCTTCACCAGCCTATCTTTCCTTCTTTGTCATGCAGTGCCCCAAAGCATCCAATGATGGATTTTCTTTGCTTGGTGAGTTTTCCATGATCCTTCTTCCTTGCTGATATGTCATCCCTAATCTCCTCGTCCAACGACTTGCTTTTACGCACTTCACTCCATCTTTCCTACTCTTTTTCTCACTTCAACTAAGTGACAGTTACTGTGTCTCCCGCGAAGCTTTCTTTTTAACTTTCCTTCCTTGTTCTTCGCTTCCTTCCATAACCAAGGGCTAATAGGCCACCAAAACTCACCTTTGACTCGTCCTGAGGCACTTCAGATTTGATCCTTTTGTTTTACTTCAACTTTGGACTGCGCAGTGCAGCCCTTGCTTTCTGCTTTATCCCTCCTTTCCATCCTTGTGAAAACTGTCTTTTTTGTGTCTAGTACCCAATTTCAAATGCAACTGGTACCTGGACCCTTTTCCTCATGCTTTTACTGAGAGTTTCGAGGCAGCTGGTTATCATAGTATAACTTCAGCCAACTCCCATTCACCAATCCTTCCTTCTAGTTTCCCTTAAATGTCTTCAGCCGCGTAACTCCTCCTTGTGTAACATAAGCAATCTCACATGGTTTGAGCCAATGTGCTCTGAACTTCCCAAGGTGTTTGATAAACTTACTATCATACATCAATACTAAATCACCTTGCTTGAATGTATTCTTCTTGATGTGCCTGTCATGATAGGCCTTTTCTCGTTCCTTCTAAACTTGTTGATGGAATCCTGCAATGAATCTCTCTTCTTCCAGTTCAACCAACTATGCAAGCCTCTCACGAACAACATCGGTATCATCCATGTCTATAAATGCAACAATTCTTAGGCTTGGTACTAAGAATTCCATCGAGACAACAACTTCAAGACCATAAACCAACTTGAAGGGGGTCTGCATTGTTAATTTCTTGCAAGTGGTTCTATAAGCCCAGAGTTCTGCTAGTACTATTAAATCCTAATCATCCCTATTCACGTTGCAAATATTTTTCAATGCAATCTCCAAGATCTTGTTGAATGCTTCAACCATTCTATTTGCTTGTGGATGGTAAGGTGTACTCTTCTGATGGTGGACTACAAATTCTTCAGTCAGGGCTTCAACTATCTTATTGATGAAGTGTGTACCTTGATCACTCATAAGGAACTTAGGGCATCCAAACCTAGTTATTATGTCATCAAATATAAAACACATAGTTGTAGTTGCATTATAGTCCTTGACTGCTCTGGCTTTGATGACGTAGACCCCCTGCCCTTGGGATGAGATCCGCTCAGGATCTTCTTCTACAACCATGTTGAGGGTTAACCAACCCCTTCATTCAAGCCACAAAGGACTTTAGGTTTCGGGGTTTCTCGATCCCTGATGTCGAGATCCTCGACTCTTCCACTTGCCGAAACCCTAAATGTCGAAACGTCGAAATCTCTGACCACATCCTCCTCTTCTCCCGTATCAAGTTTCGTGACTTCAGGAAATCTAGAGCAAGGAACCTCGACCTCTTGTCTCCTAAAGTGCCAAATTTCTGAATTCTGACACGTTCATCAATCTTTGGCTCCTCATCGGGTTTTTCACCTTTTCAGGTTTTCGGACTTCGTGATTTCGTGAATCCTTTCGTGAGGTTTCCTGACTCTCCAATCCTCGAACCCCGAAACATTCAACGAAGTCTGACTCCAACTGTTGATGAAAAATTGCCACCATTCCTCTCAATTGTCCTCGGTCTCTGACGTGGATTCTTGCCACTTGTCACCTTTCCCAACTTTCAGAACATGAGCTATCCTCCTATCACTATTTCCTCTATCCTTTCAAAGTTTTGAACTCTAAAATAGCATCTATACAGAATCAGTGGATGACCGTCACCCTCCTAATCCAACGCCCATGTGATTTTGGGTTTTCGGGTACCAGGAGTTCGAAACTCTTGATCCCAAAACACTTGTCACCACAAATCCCAAATTCCCAAATTTTGAAACATCGAAATGCCAAAACACCTTCACAAATATTTTTCATTTCGCAACTTCGGGATTCCTGATGTGAAGTGTCCTGAATCCTTGTCAACGTGAAAGCCGAAACTCCGATCCCCGAAGTGATGAAATGCCACTTCAAGGATTTTTTGGGTTTTTCAACTCTGAGTTTTTCAATACAAAGGCCCATGACTCCTTGTCGTCAAGACTTCCAGTATTCTGAATCTTGATTTTTTGAAATCCTGAAATTCACATCAAGTTCTGTCGCGACTTGCGACTTCGTGTCTTTCACTCTGTTGTATCCTGATCTCTTGTCCTTAGGACCCTTGAAATGCCGAACTCTGAAATTTTGAAACGCTAAAATTTCTTCTCCTTGCCTTCACATGCGATAATCCACTTCGCACTTCGGGAGTTCGAGCAATCAAGGTTTTCGTTCACACTTTGGACTTACAACTCCCAAAATGTTGAAATGATCTAGACGTTCTGACAGTCACAATCAACGATCCATATTGGATACTGCCTCTCGAAGTCTGAATTCCTCCAATCGCTTAACTTCCCCGCAGCTCTCCCGGATCCTACGATCCTTGCTATTTCAGGGATTCTCCATAGAGAATTTCGACCGTTCAATTTCCTCCTCAAGATCTTCTGGCTCGATATTGACTCTGCGTTCCTTCTCCGGGGCATAGCTTCTGCACAACGACTTGAGCTTCTTTCTTTCTCTTGAATGATTCAAAGGCCCTAACCCTTTTGATCTTTCTTTACAAACTCAGGTCTTCAAGGAGACTCCTACACGCACTCCTTGTGGCAATCCTTCAAATACTTCAGTGTACTTGAACTCCCAACTCTGTGCACTTTCTCTGTAACAACATTCCTTCAATCTCTCAACCTTAGTTGATAATTTCTAAGGTCTTGACCAGCCTGTGCACACCTTGCACGAATTCTGTGCTTGTCTTGCAGTTTTAATGAGAACAACGGTATCCCTCCTAAGATTTCAGAGATAAACTCTGAACGCTCGTCAACGCACTCCTTACAGACGTTTCACCACAGTTCTTGCAGGGAATTCTCTCTCAGGAAGAGAAACAATTGAAACTCATTCTCTTTCTTCTCTTAGACTTCAAACACTTAACATGAAATCATACATACATATCATAACAACAAATGCATGACAAAGAGAATAAAACAACCATAAGCAGATCAATTAGCATGTATACACAAAAAGCATCGTAACACCATGAATCTGAATCAAAGCTTCATGTATTAATTCAAAACTTTTGTACATGGGTTCTTCTCTACAACTCTCTTCTATAGCTCTCCTATTCTCTATGCTAATGTTCTTAATTGATCTAATTTTGATTGATACAATGATACAAAGATGAGGGTGTTTATAGTCATTTTCCCTCATGTTCCTAAAATTATCTAATCTGGAATTTAAATCTACCTACTTTCATTAACTGGGCATAAATTCCTTTTACATTGACAGATGAGAGCAAATAACTCATGATCTATTTACATCCTCCAAGATATAAATGCAAGGTACGCCTTCTAGCTATTACATTAATATTTCAAAAACATTCCAACACGCGAAAAACATGTGTTCTGCTTTCCAGCTGTATTATGCCTTCATGCTCGCTTGGCTGGTTTCTTGCGATGCTCCTGCATCATTTGACCCATCGGGTTAAGTATTCTATCACAGTAATAATGTACCTTGCTCCTGTGTGCTTTCCTGGTGGGTTTATAGGTCCCATGAAGTCAATGGCCCACTTTTCAAATGCTTGTAGGGTCATCTGGGGTGCTAATGGCATCTCATCTCTTCGAGATGGTTTTCCAATTCTATGGAATACATCACATGCTCTGGCATACTCTTTAGCATCTCTGTGTAACATAGGCCACCAAAGGCCATCTTGCAAAACCTTCTGTGTAGTTGCTTTCCCTACGTAATGTCCTCCTGTGATGCCTTCATGAGCTTCTGCGAGGATCAGTGGTCGCTCTGTCTCCATAACACACCTCCTTAATATTTCATCTAGTCCCATTTTATACAGTTGTCCAGCTATAAGTGAAAAATCTGTAGCATGCACCACTAGTTGTTTCTTTTGAGGAATTGTATACTCACTTGGATCCATTCTTGTTAACAGGAATTGAACTATGTCTACGAAGTGGTCATCAATATTTCTAATGGTGAGCAGTTGTGCATCCGGTAATGTATCCTCCAAACTGGTAGGTTCTTTTCCATGTTCCAACCTTGATAAGTGGTTTGGGCCCTTGTTCATTCTTCCTGGCTTAACTATGATCTCAAAATCATATTCTTGAAATAGCAGAATCCATCTGCATATCCGCCCCCCCAACATTGGCTTGTTGACTAGGTACTTCAGTGTAGAGTGATCAGTAAACATTTTAAAATGTCCACCCAACAAGTAGTGGCGGAATTTTTGCAGTGCATACACCATGGCTAGTCCCTCTCTCTCTGTAGTGGTGTAATTAACTTCAGTTGTGGATAGATTTCTACTGGAAAATGCTAATGGATGATCAATTTCCCCTTCTCTAGGTTGTGCCAGTATTGCTCCTAATGCAAGAGAAGATGCATCGACATGCACATGGAATTCTTTTCTCCAATCTGGAAAAACCAAAATGGGTGTTGTAGCCATCTTCTGTTTCAGTGTGTCGAAGCTCTATTGACATTCATCTGTCCACTCATATTGGCAGTCCTTATTCAGCAACTTCTCCATTGGTGTTGTAATTTGGGCATATCCTTTGATAAATTTCCTGTAATATCCAGTATGGCCTACTGTAGTGCGCAGTTGTTTGACTGAAGTAGGAGGTGGAAAATAAACTATAATTGCAATTTTAGATGGGTAAACCAACAATCCCTGCTTGCATACAATATGACCTAACAGTACTCCAAATGGTGAGAAGAAGATGCATTTCTTCAGATTCAAAGAAATTTGACACTGCTTGCATTTTTCCAACATTATCCTTAGTCATTCAATATGATTTTTCAACGAACTAAAAAAAGTCAAGTCATCAAAGTATGCTTCTAAAAATTTATGCAAAAATTCTTTGAACACTTCGACCACCACCCTGGATGTAACGTCCCCGACCGTCATCCCACTAGTCGGGCAAATTCTACTGTGCGGAACAACATCATTCTCATACTTAATTAATAACATGCATTTAAATCATATTAAACACATTTAACTAAGAGTAAGCACAAGATTACTGCTAACATAAATAATCCCTAGCATTAACAATAATTCATATGCACAATAGAATACATGATACATATAAGCATCACAAGCATGAAAAACATAATATTAAGCATAAGCTGATACATATCTTTGAAACCGTGGTAATTCCACCAACCACGTGCAAGCCATCCATGAACCTCCCAGCCTTAGACCATGCTACTTATCATGCTCAGTAGTGGGTCACCCCTGAGCTGGGACTAAGCTCCACACAAGGCAAGGAATCCTAGTCTAGGCTGAGGTTACAGGGAAAATTGCACAAAATAACTGGAAGAATTCTTCCCAAGATGCCTTCCTACGCCCACTACTCATGGACTCTCATTCCCCACATGCCTATTCCACCCGGGAGTATACACCTTCATAAGCACAATCCATCAGTGCTTCACCTCCCTCTCTGGGTCTCAGTAATATGCTGGATCAGGAAGTCTTAGAGCTTTGTAGTTGGTGTTGGACTCTCTCTAGAATAATACCACTTCCCAGTAGACTCCTTCACCTGGAAATAGCTTCTCACAAGCCTGACAAACTGCCTCTTCAACTAAGGGCCTTAAAACCTAGTTCTTCAGCCCCATACCATACTGTAACGTCCTCGGACATCATCCCACTGGTTGGGCAAACACTGCTATGAGAAACAACATCATTCTCATACTTAACTAACAACATGCATTTAAATCATATTAAACACATTTAACTCAGAGTAAGCACAAGATTACTACTAACATAAATAATCCCTAGCATTAACAATAATTCATATTCACAACAGAATAGATGATACATATAAGCATCATAGGCATGCAAAACATAATATTAAGCATAAGCTAATACTTATCTTTGAAACCGTGGTAATTCCACCAACTACGTGCATTCCTTCCATGAACCTCCCAACCTTAGACCACGTTGCTCATCATGCTCAGCAGTGGGTCACCCCCGAGCTGGGACTGAGATCCACCAAAGGAAAGGAATCCTAGTCTAGGTTGAGGTTACAGGGAAAACTTCACAGAATAACCGGAAGGATTCTTCCCAGGATGCCTTCTTACGCCCACTACTCACGGACTCTCATTCCCCACATGCATGTTCTGCTCAGGAGTATACACATTCACAAGTACAGTCCATCAGTGCTTCACCTCACTCTCTGGATCTCAGCAATAGGTCAGATCAGGAAGTCTTAGATCTATGTAGCTGGTGTTGGACTCTCTCTAGAAGAATACCACTTCCCAGTAGACTCCTTCACCTAGAAATAGCTTCTCACAGGCCCGACAGACTGCCTCTTCAACTAAGGGCCTTAAAACCCAGTTCTTCAGCCCCTTTCGACTCAATTCCCACATGGTGAGTATAACCACAACACAACCCCACTCAGGAAAACAGAAAACAACAACCTACAGATAGATCGGGTACGGATTCAGTTTTGCAATGGCGGATAGACTGGGTTCTGGAACTCACAAGCCAACTTTCCCCTCCTAGCCAGTTCTCTCAACGGTGCATAGGTATGTAAAGGGTAGACACATACCAATAACAAAATTAGATGGATGATTTTTTGGTCTTCAGGAAGACATCTCGGTTTTCTGGTTTTCAGAGCTACATGAGGGTATCCAAAAATTAGACGCAAAGGATGATGGAATGCGGAGCAACCCCCTCCACGACTGACTTCTGCAGTTTTTAACTGCGTGTTCTTGGGTTGACACATGTCACCCATGAATCTACATGCACTCCATTAGCATGCGTTCCTAGAACTTAGGACAAAACATATATTTCACATGGCTTTTGGAATAATATTAAAATATTATTCCCAAGGACTTAAGCCCCTAGGCTCAACACTTAGCCTCTATTTCCAACCTTCCAACCCCCAATCCCTTACCCACTCTATGGAATCTTATTCCCCCATCACTCATTCATCATGTTCGGTTTTCACGTAGCAGTGTTTATATTTTTATTAATGTTTTTCATGATTACATATACAAAAGCAAGCTCCCAGCCTTAACACTTAGGCTCTCTGGCCTAATAACACATAAGCCCACCAGCATATATATAAACTTATCTCATCGGCCTATAAAACATAATTAAAATTTATAATGTAATCTTTATACTTCATAGACATGATTTACAACAAGGCTAGGCCTTGGGGACATTACAATCCCCTCCCCTTATTTTTGCACTGTCCTCAATGTAACTTTACACTGCATCTGCAAGATTTTCAAAATTTTCAAAAAGATGTGGGTACTTTGCCCGCATAACATCTTCATGCTCCCATGTCGTGTCCTCAGGACCGTACCAAGTCCACTATACCTTTACAAGTCCTATAGCTCGATTCTGGAGATTTTTGTTTTTCCTGTCCAATATGCGCACAGGATGCACTTGCAGGACACCTTCTTGTTCCACCTGAATCACATTCCAATCGATAACATGATTAGCATCTGGTATATATTTATTAAGCAATGAAACATAAAACACATTATGTACAGTCATAGATGTAGGTAATTCAAGCATATATGCAACTGGCTCAATCATTTCTAGAATTTCAAATGGCCCACAAAATCTAGTTGCCAACTTGGCGCAACTTCCTAGCTTCAGGGAACTCCTATTAGCTTTCACTTTCAGGAAAACATGATCACCCACTTTTAACTCTCTGTGGGTTCTATTTTTATCAACATAACTTTTCTGCCTATCCTGGGCAGCTTTCAAATTCTGCTTAATTTTTATCATTTGGTCCTCCATCTCCTTGAGCAACTCTGGCTCAACTACTGCTCTATCAGTTGGATTATCCCATCTCACTGGAGTATTTCAACTTTTTCCATAAAGTGCTTCAAATGGTCTCATCTTCAACGATGCATGATACCCATTGTTGTAGGTGAATTCTACCAAGTGTAGGTAGTCTTCCCATCTTGATGGTTTGTCCATCACATACATTCTCAGTATGTCTTCTATTACTCTATTCACCCTCTCTATCTGTCTATCATACTCAGGATGATAAGTTGTACTAAAGTTCAGATTAGTTCTAAATCCTTTGAAAAATCCTTTCCATAAATTCAAGGTGAATTTTAGGTCTCTGTCAGACATAATCATTTTAGGAATTCCATGCAATCGTGTCACTTCCTTCATGAAAATATCAGCAACATCTGTTGCCTTGTGAGTGGTTTTCAGTGGAATAAAATGGGCAGCTTTTGTAAGCTTGTCCACCACTACCATGATCAAATCATGCATCTTGCTTGTTCTGGGAAATCCTCTAATAAAATCCATTGTCACCACTTCCCACTTCCACTCAAGAATGGGTAAAGGTTGCAGCAACCCTGCTGGGTGCCTATGCTCTGCTTTAACTTTTTGGCACTCCATACATTTGGCGATGTATTCAATGATCTCTCTCTTCATACCCAGCCAAAAGTAATGGCTCTTGACCACTGCTACTATTTTCTGATATCCATGGTGCCTTGCATAAGGCACATTATGCATCTCCTGCAAAATCATCTGTTTCAAGCACTGTACATTGGGTACAAAAATTTTGTTCTTGTACAACAGTATTCCATCGGTTTCCAATTTATAAATTTCCATCTTCTGTGGCATCTTACCTTGTTGTAGCTTGGCAACCAATTCTCTGTACTACAGATCTACATTTTCAGCCTCCAGAATTCTGCTTTTGATATCAGTCTGATACATGATAATGGTTGTAGCATGTAATTCATCCACCCTCCTGCTGAGTGCATCAACCACTTTATTCTCCTTTCCTTTGATATGCTTGAGCTCAAAGTCGTACTCACACAGAAATTCCAGCCACCTACTTTGTCTAGCGTTTAAGGTTGGCTGATCAAACAAATATTTCAAACCATTATGGTCTATTCTGAGTTCAAACCTCCTTCCCATGATGTAATGCCTCCATTTCCTCAAAGCATGAACGATTGCTGCCAACTCCAAATAGTGAGTGGCATAATTCTTTTTATGCTCTTTCAGCTTCCTGGACTCATAACAGATTACAAATCCATTATGACTGAGAACTCCTCCCAACCCTTCTTTACACGCATCTGTGCACAACACAAAATCCTCATTTGGATCTGCAATCCTAAATATTGGAGCGCTGGTTAACAACTGCTTCAATCGTTGGGAACTTTTCTCACACTCTTTAGTCCACTGAAACTTTTCCTCCTTCCTTTGCAAGGAAGTGATAGGGTGAGCTATCTTTGAGAACCCTGTGATAAAACTTCTGTAATAGCCCACTAGACCCATAAAGGATCTAACTTCCGCCACATTCCTTGGCACTAACCATTCTCTGATGGCATCAACCTTCTTAGGATCCACGATGATCCCTTCTTCTGAAATAATGTGCCCCAAGTAATGGATTTGCCTTTGATAAAACGAGCATTTTCTCAAATTGGCATATAGCTGGTGTTCTCTCAACACTTGTAGCACCATCCTCAGGTGTTGTTCATGATCTTCCTCTGACTTTGAATACACCAAAATGTCATCCAGGAAGACTATGACAAACTTCTCTAGATAGTCCCTGAATACACCATTCATCAAGCACATAAAAATAGCAGGTGCGTTCGACAACCCAAACGGTACCACTGTGAACTCGTAATGACCATACCTTGTTCTAAAGGTATTCTTGATGATGTCTTCATCCTTTATTCTTACCTAGTGATATCCCGATCTGAGATCTATCTTTGAAAATATTTTTGCACCTTTCAACTAATTGAAAAGATCGTCGATCCTTGGCAGAGGATACTTGTTCTTGACAGTTACTTTGTTCAATTGTTTGAAATCAATGCACAACCTCAACCTCTCATCCTTCTTCTTCACGAAAAGGACCAGGGCACCCCAAGGTGACACTCTTGGGTGAATGTACCCCTTCTTTAGAAGCTCTTCAATCTGCAATTGCAACTCTTTCATCTCTGGCGTACTCATTCTATAAGGAGATTTCGACATTGGAGCTACTCCAGGCATCAAATTTATAGAGAAATCGATATCTCTCTTCGGAGGTAGTCTGGGTACCTCTTGAAATACATGTTCAAACTCTGTTAGTACCACATGGTGACTTCATCTCTAGATGCTTCCTCCACATGGGCAGCAAACAATTGGCAACCTTTCATGTAGCACGTTTTCAACTGCATTGTTGAGATTTCTCTAACAACCATAGCTCTGGGAATTCCTTGGACTATTTTTCGATTCCCCTCCTCATCCAGGCATGTAAATTCCTTGTTACGATAGGCTAGGAGGGCATGGTGCTAGTCCAACCAGTCCATCCCAATTAAACAATCATAAGAGCCTAAAGGAAGAATATCCAATTCATCCTTTGTGCTCAATCCCTTCATGTCCACCAGACAGGACTTAACCAACTCAGTGACTTTCCTCTTGGTTCATGTAGCCAACTGCACTAACCAAGACTTTTCATGTTTTCTTCTTAATAAATGAAAAATTTCCACCACCATAGGATCTACATAACTATGGCTAGCCCCTGAATCAATTAAAATAATAAATGGTTGGTTGTTAATCATACCTTCCACTTCAATCATGTGCGAATGAAATTAAGCTTGCGTGTTGTCTAGGGCTGCATAGATCCTTGTCATTCTACTGCCCATGTCCTCCACTATTTCATCTTGTTGAACATTATGGACAGCTCTTGCTTTGCCATTTTTATGGGGACAATCTCTATACTTGTGGTTCTCTGTATGAGAGTTATCCCACTGACCGGGAAAACGCTACTATGCGGAACAACATCATTCTCATACTTAATTAATAACATGCATTTAAATCATATTAAACACATTTTACTCAGATTAAACACAAGATTACTGCTAACATAAATAATCCCGGGCATTAACAATAATTCATATGCACAACAGAATACATGATACATATAAGCATCATAGGTGTTATCACCCCATAATTTATGGGAATCATCTTATGACTGGGATATTATCTATATCTGGTGATTTGGTTCACAAATGATATTTCATTCTTCAGATAATTTGTAAAAAAGGAAAGAAAAAGAAAAAAGAAAAAGGAAAGAAAAGAGGGAAAAAAGATTTGAAATAAAGGCCCCATACAATAATAGCAACTTGGTCATACCTTTCAAGCATGACCAAGTTCTTTTGAATTTTCAATGCTGATAGGCTAGTGAATAAATCTGATCATACCATCTAATCTTGATCAGATAGCCCCTAGGTTAGAATTAGTGAATACATCTGATCAGACCATCTAATCCTGATCAGGTAGCCCCTAGAGAGAATAAAATCTTGACCCAACTGTTTAATCTGGGTCAATTGCCTTGTGACAGTAGGTTAGGACGTAGGTTAATTGCCTTGTCTCCTTTGCCCAAGTGAAGCCAGAACGATAAAGATTCCACCCCATGACTCCAATGCCTAAATGCAATTGAATTGATATCCCCCTTGGTGGTGTACGTGAAAAATATCGAAAGAAACCCATGAAAATACCCTTATCCTAAGTTTTTCCCCACATATGACTTTTCCGCCCCCACCTATGTCTCGTTCACTTTTCAAAAGATTAGATCATGGCGCAGCAATCAACGGCTCACGGTTGATTTCGGACCCCCCCGGCCGTTCTGCTTTTAATGGAGGAGGGGGGGTCCGATGCCGTCGATACCTTTTGCGCAGATCTGGACGGTCCAGGATAGAGCGCACCAATCCACGGTCTATAATGCAAGTCGGACCCCCCCTCC
>ML785474.1:281087-301203 GCA_009831015.1 Picea engelmannii
TGTGTGTGTGTGTGTGTGTGTGTGTGTGTATAGCACTTGGTAGATTTGACCTAGTGACATGGCAAGAAAAACCACTTGATCTAATTGTTAGGGATTATATATATGCCCAAAGGAGTTGGATCCAATGGTGAGGAGTGATATCATTTTTTACCATTGGACAAGGTTCAATTCTCATGATGTATTTTCCTACAGCCATGGGGTCACCTTGAGGTAGTGTTCAAATGTGTGGTTGCACCCAAAAGAATTATTATTAAATGATCCCATGACCCATGTGTATATAAGTGTATCAAATCCCATTACCATGTCCTTCAAAACAAAAATCTCCAAGGGTAAGTCAGGATAGTCCCAACCACCTGAGCTAAACCCAATTGACTACTTTGTAATTTATTTATATTAATTAAATTGCTTGATTGTTTTTGGGGTGGGAAGTAATATATGTATGTATATATGTGTGTGTGTGTGTGTGTGTACACACACACACACACATTTCCAAGAAAAAAAAAACATATTTTTATTTGAGATAAACAAAAATACAATACTTAGGTGCTATAGGCATAGTACACAAAGCATATATATGGTGTTTGGGTACATTTTATTCATCTTAATTATTTATAAAGTATAAAACTAAATGTTAGTTATGTAATAATAATTTAATTTTAATGTCACCTCCTAGTCAGATATAAAAACGATGCATTTATGGGGATTTAAACAAATCCTATAATAGTGGCATATCTCAAACACAAGATAAAGGTGCTTGGAATTATATGCCCTCTTAGGAGAGTGAGCAACCAAATCATCAAGATATTCCTCGAAAATGTATTTGAGGTCATGGAAAGTGTAAGACATGGTCTGCTGGAAAGTAACTACAAAATTTATGAGAGAGAAAGGAATTTTTATATATACAAACTTACCCCAATGATCTAGATGGATATCAGTGGCCACCCACCTTTTCCAACTGGCTCAAAACAGTATTCTGACAAATTTGGCAATTTACTATTTTTAGCAGTTTTAACTTCCAGGGCCATTTTGAGGGCCTAAATGAAGGCTTTTCAGGATCGAGCTCCTCAGTGATAGATAGAGGAATAATTGAGCCCCCAAAATGAATCTCCTCGATGATAAATTTCCAACGGGCTATCACACGCCTAAAATGGAGATCATATGCAAAAGTTACGACCCCGGGAAGTTGATGTACTAACTTACCCAAATGGGGCCCACATGAATTTTGGTGCTTCATCTCCTAGGGTTAGGTTTTTGGATGTCTAGGGTTTTGGGAATTCTTGCTTATTGTAAAAATGCTTTCAGAGCCTCATTGTAACCTTCTTCTTGCGAATGCACACTGTCGTCACATCTCTTCTCAGAGATAAGCCACCACCATTCCAGCAAGCTTGTTTCCGCTGCATTTTACAGTTTCAGCTTATTTCATTATTGAATAGAAAACCAATTTTACTCTATCTCTCTTATTTTGTGTTAAGTACCTATTAATAATCTGTATTCATTTCTTTCTTCTCATAAAATCTGGATCACCCAAGGACAAATAAACACCATTTTTTGCTAGTCCTTGAGATGGATTTGGATTTGATTATAGCCCGACAAAACATCCATAAAGGAAAATATTTCACTTACAACACACTCATCGATACTTTGGTCAATGAAAGATGTGGGGAAGTTGTATTTAGGACAAGCTTGATTCAAATCTCTAAATGTAATACCCTGGCTTTGAGTATCGGATTAATAATATATTGTTGTTCATTCATGAAAGGTTGGAGTGCGTATAAAGTTATAAATACTCGAGAGCTTGGAAATGTAATATTTTGAGTATGTTAATAATAAAATACATCGATGGATATAATATGGATAAAGACAGTGATAGGGGGATACAATTCCACAAGAGAGGGGGGTAAAAGGGCTAAGTATTTTTATTGTATTTTATTCACCCAAATTAGAGTTAAGGGGGGGTGGTTACATGAGCTTCTTGTGGAATTGTAACACACTCGACCCCTAAGGTTTTAGAGCAGTCATGGAATCTGAAGTAATTCTTCAAGCCAAGTAGCCAAACTTCTTCTTCTTCCCCCTTCTTAATTTCTCCATCTAAAGTGAGTGGTTTGGCTTTCTTAAACTCTTCAGGGTCATGGCTCTTGGAATGTTTCCTCTTCTTTCTTCTCCTCTGGAAATGTGAACTAGTCTTGCTTCTAGAAGATTCTTTAGAGTTGTCAGTTTATTCACTAGAGGATTCTTCCATTGAGTGTCTCTTGGCTCCATGTTGGGTCTTCTTTGAGGTGTTCCTCCTTGTGTGGCCACTTTTAGGACCATGCTTTTGTATCTCAGGTGGACTTTGGTTTTTCTTAGTATGATGTATGTCCACATGACTAGTTGTTGGTCCATGTTGCAGTTTCCTTTGTATATATAATATGATTTGTAGTAGGACTACGTTAATTTCAGTTTTTTTTTCCCATTCTTTTATCATCCTTTCATTGCCAACCTTACAACTCTGTAATTCCGCCATGACACTTCTTATGGTTTCAGCCAAATCTGGAGGGGTTTGCACTGCCCTCCTCTCATCAAAATCTTCTTCTCTATTGTGGGAGATTTCCCCCAACTCATGGCGTGTCACCATCCTTTATGCTATATTTTTCTTGTTTTCCATTGACTGCTTGAGTGTTGATAAAACATTTTTTGTTAGTTAATTATCTACTAGTTTGTGAACAACACCTACAATTTGTAAGGTGAAGTCATATTCTTTATTTGAAAAACTAGCAACACAATTCAGACTTGCCAAACATACAACAATAGAATAAAGTTGCATTCCTCTTTTCAGTAGTGGTTTAGTTAAGCTTCTTATGAATGGGGTAAGATAGGGTGTTACCCCTTAAAATTTCTCTAGTAATATTTTTATGTGACTTGTTCATGAGCCCAAGCAGTCCAAGTGTTGTTTCCCACACTGATACCACTTTGTAACACACCTGACCCCTAAGTACCTTTTTAAGGGATGGGGCATCAAAATTTCACTTTCCTCAATCATATCGAATTCTCTTCCCAAGATCTCCGTCATCTTCTTCTCATCAAGAGATTTCCAAAAACTAATACCATGCTCAAATATGAGCTATGGATTAGAAGTTACACCCTTACAAATCCCTTCAGGCATCATTGGTCAAGGGCCATGTGGAACCCACATGGGTTCACCTCATTCATACCATCCCACTTGGCACAGACTCAACCAAGGTTTTCACCATTTAGCGATGACATGGACGTTGGAGGGGCAGTTACAGGGAATGTTCCCTGAAGTCTCGGAGTTCCCTAGAACTCCTACATCTATGGTGGAAATCCATCCACTGTTAAATCCAATGGTTGAAATTCATCCTCGTTTAACACATAGGCTTAAGGGATTTCGGCATTCGGTGCTTCGGTGTTGAATTCCCTTTTCTCTACTTGCATATCCTCTAGAGTCCTGAAACCCTAGAATCATGCCACGTGGCTCTGGCCTTCGACCATTTAGACTTATTCAATACACCACTCCAAACCTCTAAAGTTGTGAAACCCTAGACTCCTGAAGGGTCCACACTTACACGTGGTGGTGCGTTAAATGTAGAGGAAGGGGAAGGTAGGTATAGGCCTTCATTCAATTAACCCCAATGTTCCAACATCCCAATTTACCCAAAGTCCCAAACTCCTAGTGCCTCAGGGTTGACACGTGGAAAAGGAAAGATATGGCATGTAGCCCCATCAATGGGTGACACATGTCATGCTCCAGTTGGCATATAAGGTCTATAAAAATCATGAAACAAGGTGACATGTGGCATATTGAACATGGGTCCACATCACCCTAGGTGACATCAACGTTCCATGTCACTCTGGACTAACAACCTCTAGGAGTCTCCAGCCTCTCCTACCTATGAAATTGCCCAAATCTCTGAAGCCCAAACTCCCACCAGCAACCTCCCAGTACCCATTTTATCCCATGGTCGAGATAGGTCGATGTAGATCCATAGATCTACTTCCTCTGTTTCCTTACAACTTCGAAATTCGGGGATTTGGATATCTGGTTTCCTTTTTACTCCCAAAGTGGTCATCATCGCATGGACCACGGTCTATATCTAATGGTGAGGAAAGATCCTGAAGCATCCTCCAATCAATGGTCCTCATCGGTTCGTGACTTCAACGTTCGGGGGTTTATCCCATTTAACACTCCCTCTCTCACGGAGTGGTCAATGTCGGATTGACCACGACATAGATCCAATGGTCAGGGGAGATCCTAAAGCATCCCTAGATCTATAGTTCTCGTCACTTCTCGAGTTCGACATTCTAGGGTTCCACCCATTTAACACTCCCTTTCTCCCATAGTAGTCAATGTCAGACTGACCACGACATAGATCCAATGGTCAGGGAATATCCTAAATATTCCCAGATCTATGGCTCGTGTTACTTTGCAACTGGGAAGTGGATAAGGGATTAATGGTGGGTCAGATCCCATGGTCATAGTTAAAGAAACTACTAGATGGCATTCAACCTTGATGGTAACCATACGAGCAGGTTTCCTTTGGTTGGTTTTTAATTTTGTGAGGTCATAACGTCCTAGAGCTCCGGACTCTTGGAGTTCTTAAGCCAAAATATCTTAGCTCCTTTCAAACCTAGCGAAGGGTTCCAAGGTCCTGGTCATATGGATTCCTTAACAAGTTTTGGGGCTGAATGCTCAACTCTTAGCCATGATGTGGTTAGGGTCGTGGTCATGAGCCCTCGGTCACACAGACAAATGTCTTGAAAGAGGTGACCTCCTTCCACAGAGAAAGAATTTAGTGACCTGCGAAGGTAAATTCGAGGGGTCGACACAACTGAAGTGTTCCAACGAAGTTTTCTCTTACTCTTACATTACAAAATCAATCCTTGGGAAAATTCCCTTAAGTATTTTCCAACTAGTACAGAAACCGTAAGTTATTCTTAAATTCATTTGAAAACCTGCATATAAAACTTCTCCTACTGCTAAGAAGAGGCAAACAAAAAAAATTCAAATGCAGGGGTTCACATAAGAACAATACACATCTCTAATATTAATCAAGCAATGCAATTTTTAGTCATAGACACAAACATCCAACCACTCATTTTAATTCCAGTACATAGGGTATAAAAATACTTATCAAGAAACCAAATAGTGAAGCAACTGGTAAGAGGGTTGCCCTTTTCCACCCAACCATAGGCACAACAACTCCTCGATGGATTTACCATTGGCCACCCCCTAGCTAGATCATGATGCTCTAAGAGAGACTATTCCTTCCTGTTTTGCGACAGTCAGGGATGGAGGACATTCTCCTCCTCCCACAAGAACTTGGAAATTGGTTTTCTCTCTACCAAGAAAGGGGGCCTACAATGAGTGCTTCCTCAGTCACTTGTATTCTCTGCAACCCCATTTAACATCTTGGACTGAAAAATGATACCAAAAACTTTGTGCACCTAGAGCAAGATTGTTTTTCAGTTCTCTTTAGAACAAGAGAGTTGCACATGCTCCCTCTCTTTTGAAAAGATGGTCTCTCGACTCATATTCTTCGTATCCCCTCCTTTTCCCATGAATTCATTTCTTCTCTTGTCTTCCTTGGTAATATTTTTTAGGTTCAAATCCCCATTTCGTGGTCAGGTCAGAAAGTTTTCATATGGGTACTCTGCCCATCTCCTCATTGAATCTTGATGAGGACTTGCCAACTATCGGCCTGATTGGTAATTTATTTTTCTAGGTCAAAGGATTGTTCTGGCTCTGAATAATTTAAATCTAGTAAAGTATTGGTCTGGTGGGGGTCATCTCAATAATTATTGGTTACCAACACCATCTCTCTCATAGAATCATGATCTACCTTGGCAAACCCCTTTAACAATTGTGTAACACTTTCCATTTTATTTAGTAACAAAAAATACATACACACACAGTTTTATATATATATATATATATATAATTTAAAAGGTTGATCAATTCCAACATCCACACACATTTAGTATGCCCATAGTCTATTGGCAGTTTATAGTTATATTTACAAGCTAGGGGTAAATAGGGATATTACAATCCCCTCCCCCTTAAAGGAACATCGTCCTCAACGTTCTACCTGTCGATGTGCTTTGTATGTACAGAGGTAAGAAAAAATGGTTATTCCTATTTCATGGCATCCTCCATTTCTCATGTAGCTTCATATGGACCAAACTGTTTCCACTACACCTTGACATGTGCAATGGTTCTGACCTGAGTGGGATTTCCTTCTTGTCTATTATGCATTGTGGATCTGGTAGGAATTCTCCCTCTCATTCCACTTGAATCATAGACCAATCAATTATATGATTAGAATCATGTACATATTTCTTTAGTAAAGAAACATGAAAAACATTATGTGCCTTCATTGTGGGAGGAAGTGTTAGTCTATATGATATAGGTCCCACTTTATCCAAAATTTCAAAGGGTCCACAATGCCGAGGTGCCATCTTGGCACAAGCTCCCATTCGCAAGGAAATTTTTATGTTCCTAACTAGAAGATACATATGATCCCCTGCTTTGAACTCTCTAGGAGTCATTTTTCTATCTCCATAGCTTTAGTGTCTATCCTGAGATATTTTCAGATTGTGTTTTATCTGGACTACTTGTTGTTCCATTTCCCTTAGCATATCTAACCTGATTGTAATTTTGTTTATTGGTTTATTCCATTTGATTGGAATATTTCATTGTCCACCATAGAGGGCCTCAAAGGGCATCATCTTCACTGACTCTTGATATCCATTGTTATAAGAAAATTCTACCAATGATAAGTATTCTTCCCACTTCTTGGGCTGATGCATTACATGCATCCTTAACATGTTCTCTAACACTTGGTTTACCCTCTCTGTTTTCCCATCAGTTTGAGGGTGATAGGTTGTACTAAATAGCAATTTAGTTTCAAAACTAGCAAACAAAGATTTCCAAATATTTGAAGTAAATTATGTATCTCTATTGGATATGATTTCCTTAGGCATGTCATGATGTCTAAATATCTCTTTCATGAAAATACTGGAAATATATGTTTCCTTGCAATTTGATTTAACGGGAATAAAGTGAGCATCCTTGCTCATTTTTTCCATAACTACCATAATGGTATCATCCTGTTTGGTTGATTTTGGTAACCCTATGATGAAATCCATGGAGATGGTTTCCCATTTCCATTCTGGGATTGGTAGGGTCTGCAACAGCCCTACTGGATGTTAGTTCTCTGCCTTAACCTGTTGACATTCTAGAGATTTAGCTAATTAATCAGCTATGTCCTTTTTCAATCTAGGCCAATAAAATAGTTTCCTAGTGGTTGTGATCATTTTCTGATAACCAGGATGATCAGTATATGGTCTTTTGTGTATTTCATACATTATGAACCTCTTCAAGTCTTCACAATTTGGAATATACAACCTAACTTTGTAATTTAGCAGGCCATCATTTACCAATTGATAACACTCATACTTCAGCTTGGTGGGCTCTGGCTCTAAGTATGGTTTCACAGTCTTGAAAAATGCATATGTTTCTCGTGCACTTTTGACTTTCTCCTTGATGTAAAATTCACAGGTTCTCATAGTTGCCAAGCGAATACTTTCATACTTCTACTAAGGGAATCAACCAACCTATTTTCTTTTCCTTTGATATGTTTGATTTCAAAATCAAACTCACTAAGGAGAACCATCCATCTAGCTTGTCTAGCACTGAGTTTTGTTTGATCAAAAAAATATATCAACCCACTATGGTCTGTCATAAGCACAAATCTTCTACCTAGGAGGCAAATCCTTCAAATTTTTAAATCATGTACTATGTCATCCAATTCTAAATCATGGATCACATAATTGATTTCATGCTCATTCAATTTTCTGAATTTGTAGAAAATCAAATGTACTTCTTGCATAAGGAATCCATTGATCCCTTCCTTGCAGTCATCTTTACACACAAGGAAATCCTTGTTTGGGTCTACAATATTCAGCACAGGTGCATTGGTTAGAAGGTATTTCAGTTGTTGTAATCTCTCTTCACATTCTGATGTCCCAATGAATTTAAATCCCTTTTTTGAAGGGAGGTGATTGGGAAACCGATCTTGGAAAATCCCTTTATGAACCTTCTATAGTATCCTGATAGGCCCATAAAGGATATGATATCATATACATCCTTTGGGGTAGGCTAATACATAATGGATTTGATCTTGTCAGAATCAACTGCCACTCATTCTTCAAAAATAACATGGTTTGAGTACTGGACTTGTTTTTGGAAAAAGTCACATGTACTAAACTTAGCATAGAGTTGATGTTCTCTTAGCACTTGAAGAACTAAATTGAGATGTTCTTCATTCTCTTCCCTACTCTTAGAATATATTAGGATATCATCAATGATAACCAACACAAATCTATCCAAGAAATTATTGAATACATTATTCATTAAGCACATAAAAGTGGTTGGTGTGTTGGTAAGCCCAAATGACACCACCACAAATTCATAGGGCCCATATCTTGTCCTAAAGGATGTTCTATGGGTGTCTTCATCCTTAATACAGACTTCATGATATCCAAACCTCAAGTCAATCTTGGAGAAAATTCTAGCACCCCTTAATTGGTCAAACAAGTCATCGATCCTTGGTAAGGGATACTTATTCTTAATGGCCATATTATTGAGTTGTTTATAGTATATGCACAACCTGAGTGTGCCATCCTTATTTTTTAAAAACAAGGTTGGTTCTCCCCATGGAGACACACTAGGTCAAATGTAGCCTTTTTCCAACATCTCCTTTAGTTGAACTTTGAGCTCAACTAGCTCTGGTGCACTCATTCTATAGGGTGTTCTAGACACTGGCACCACTCCTGGTACAAGTTCTATTGAAAAGTCAACATCTCTTCTTGGAGGAAGACCTGGTGCCTCTTCTGGAAACACATATTTATACTCTCTTAATATGGGATGGTCCTCTAGGCTTAGTTTATTGTTCTCAACTGAGTTCAACACTTGTATTGCATACAAAGAACATCCTTTTTTGCAATACTTCTTCACTTGAAGGATTGATATTTGTCTCACTCAGACAGGATTTTGAATTCCTTGTAGGGTTATTTTTCCCCTTATGCATCTTCATACTCCAAAGTTTTATTGTAATATTCCAACTTGGTTTTATGGGAAACCAACCAGTCCATGCCAATCAACAGGTCATAATATCCTAAAGTGAGCATGTTCATGGTTGCTTGGGTGGGTAACCCATTCATAATGAATTGGCATGCTGGTATGACCTTTGTTACCTTTCTTTTGGTTCCAATGGATAGTTGTACCAGCCATGATTTAACATGTTTTACTTGCTACAATTTACATTTCTCAACAGTTTGAGGGGAAACATAACTCAAATTGGAACTAGACTCAATTAAAATGGAAACTAGTTGGTTGGTAATCATACCCTCCATCTCCACCACTGAAGCTTGGCAGTCAGCTTGTCTATTATCCAAGGCTGCATAAATTTGTGGCATGCTCATAGCCACATCATTGACTATGGTAGCCTCCTGGATGTTGTAGACCCTCTTATTTTCTTGTTTCCTATGTGGACAATCCCTCAGCAGATATTATTCTCCAAAAATCCAACATTTCAAGGGTTCTCTCTTTGTATTATCAGTCTTACCTAGGGCTGCTCCAAAGGGTTTATTACCACTCTGAGATGGGAAATTCTGCTAATATACAATTTTAGTAGGAAGTCTCATCTTAGAACGTTTCCCATGGTTCTTAAACCTTGAGGATTTAAAACCCTTATTCTTGAATCCTGAATTACTTTTATTCTTCTATTCCTCGTGACCTTCTACCTTATTCTTGAATTGCTCATAGAAGTACCTTGCCTTCCAGATAGTATCTTCTAAGGTCTTGGGTTCATAAAATTCAATTCTATACCGGAAGGACGGAGGCAATCCACTAATAAATCATTGCATCTTTACCTTTTCATCCTTTGTGTAGGGCACATACCTTATCTGCTCAAGAAATTTGTTGATATATTCATCTATTGTGAGTTGTCCTAACTTGAGTTCATAGAACTCCTTGGTCTTCCCATCAAAGTATTTTTCTGATAGATACTTCTTCTTGAAGTATTTCTCAAATTGTTTCCATGAAAAGTCCTTCTCATGGATTCCTTTCACATTCCTAAGGTCCTCCCACCAAATGGAGGCCTTTCCATTCAAGTTGAAAATGGCTATTCGAGCCTTTAAGTTTTCATAGTAGTCATGGACTCTGAAGTACTTATTCAAGCCAAGCATCCAAACTTCTTCATATTCCCCCTTCTTAGTTTCTCCATATAAAGTGGGTGGTTTGGCTTTCTTAAACTCTTCAGGGTCATGGCTCTTCAAAAGTTTCCTCTTCTTTCTTCTCCTCTCGGAATGCAAACTACTCTTTCTACTAGAAGATTCCTTGGAGTTTCCAGTTTCTTGACTAGAGAAATATTCCATTGAGTGTCTCTTGGCTCCATGTTGGGCCTTCTTTGAGGTTCTCCTCCTTGTGTCTCCACTTTCAGGACCATGCTTTTGTATCTTAGCAGGACTTTGGGTTTTCTTAGTATGATGTTTATCCACATGATTGGTTGTTGGTCCATGTTGCAGTTGTATTTGTATATATGATAGGCTTTGCAGTAGGACTGCGTTAATTTCAGTTTGCTTTTCCTGTTCTTTTATCAACTTTGCATTGTAAGCCTTACAACTCTGTAATTCTGCCATGAGGCTTCTTATGGTTTCATCCAAATCTGGAGGGGTTTCCACCAACCTCCTCTCATCAAAATCTTCTTATCTATTGTTGGAGATTTTCCCCAACTCATGGTGTGTCACCATCCTTTACGTTGTATTTTTCCCATTGTCCACTGACTGCTTGAGTGCTGACAAAACATTTGTTGTTAGTTAATTATCTACTAGTTTATGAACAACACATACAATTTGTAAGGTGAATTCAAATTATTTATTTGGAACACTAGAAACGCACAGTTCAGACTTTTCAAACATATAACAACAACAAAAAGTTGCATTCCTCTTTTCAGCAATGGTTTAGATAAGCTTCTTATGAATGGGGTAAGATAGGGTGTTACCCATTAAAAGTTCTGTAGTAATATTTTTATGGGACTCATTCATGAGCCCAAGCAGGACAAGTGTTGTTTCCCACTCTGATACCACTTTGTAATGCACATGACCCCTACGTACATTTTTAAGGGATGGGGCATCAAAATTTTTCTTTCCTCAATCATCTTGAATCCTCTTCCCAAGATCTCCATCATCTTTTTCCCATCAAGATATTTCCAACAACTGATACCATGCTCGAAGTCAAACTCTGCATTGGAAGTTACACCTTTCCAAATCTCTTCAGAATTCATTGGTCAAGGGCCATGTGGCCCCAACATGGGTTCACCTCATTCATACCATCCCACTTGGCATGGAATCGACCAAGGTTGTCACCCATTAGCGATGACATGGCCGTTGGAGGGGAGGTTACAAGGAATGTTCCCCGAAGTCCTGGAGTTCCCTAGCACTCCTATGTCTATGGTGAAAATCCATCCACCATTAAATATAATGGTTGAGATTCACCTCGTTTAACTCATACAATTAAGGGATTTTGTTGTTTGGCACTTTGACATTGAACACCCTTTTCTCTAGTCGCATATCCTTTGTAGTCCCAAAACCCTTGAATCCTACCACGTGGCTTTGGCCTTCGGCCCTTTAGACTTATTCAATACACCACCTCAAACCTCTGGAGTTCTGAAACCCTAGAATCCCGAAGGGTCCATAATTACACGTGGTGGCACATTAAATGTAGAGTCACAGGCAGGGAGGTCCAGGCCTTCGACCGATTAACCCTAGCATTCCAACATCCCAAGTTCCTCGAAGTCTCAAACTCCTAGTGGCTTGAGGTTGACACATGACAAAGGGAACATATGACATGTGGCCCCATCAATGGGTAACACGTGTCACACTCCAATTGGAATATAAGGTCTGTAAAAAGAATGAATCAATGTGACACGTGGCATGTCAAACATGGGTCCATGTCACACTAGGTGACATCAGCATGCCACATCACTCTAGACTGGAAGCCTTCGTGAGTCTTGAATATCTCCTACCTATGAAATCTCCCAGAGCTCTGAATCATGAACACCTGCCAACAACCTCCTAGTACCCCTTTTATCTCACTATCGAGATAGGTCCATGCATATCCATAGATCTATAGCCTTCGTTTCTTCACGACTTCGACATTCGGGGGTTTGGTTGTCTGGTTTCCTTTTTACTCCTAGAGTTTTCAGGGCCATATTGACCACAGTATAGATCCAACGATCAGGAGGGACCCCGAAGCATCCTCGTATTGATGATCCTCTTCGCTTTGTGACTTCAGCATTCGGAAATTTCACCCATTTAACACTCCGTCTCTCCCAGAGTGTTGAATGTCGAACTGACCATGATGTAGATCCAACAGTCAGGGGAGATCCTGAAGCATCACCAGATCTATGGTTCTCATCACTTCGTGAATTCAACATTCATGGATTCTATGCGTTTAACACTCCCTTTCTCCCAAAGTGGTCAACATCGGATTACCACAGCATAGATCCAATGGTCAGGGAAGTTCACGAATATCCCCTGATATATGGCTCATGTTACTTCATGACCGGGAAGTGGATCAAGGCTTAATAGTGGGACAAATCCCACAATCATAGTTAAGGAAACCACCATATGTCAGTCAACCACGCTGGTAACCATACCAGCAAGTTTCCTTCGGTTGGTTTTGAATGTTGTAAGGTCATAATGTCTTGGAGCTCTAGACTCCTAGAGTTCCAAAGCCAAGATATTTTATCTCCTTTTCGAACTAGAGAAGGGTTCCAAGGTCCTAGTCATATGGTTTCACTAACAATTTATGAGGCTACAAGCTCAACTCTTAGTTGTGATTTGGTTAGGGTCATGGTCATGATCCCTCAGCCACACAGACGAATGGCTTGAAAGAGGCTCCATCCTTCCAAAAATCTTGAATTTAGTGACCTGCGAAGGTAAATTCAAGGGGTCGATAGGACTGAAATGTTCCAGTGAAGTCTACCCCGACTCTTACATTAAAAAATCAATCCTTGGGAAAACTCCCTTAAGGATTTTCCAACCAGTACACAAACCATAAACTTATTCTTAAATTCATTTGAAGACCCACGTCTAAAAGTTCTCATTTTTCTAAGTAGAGGCAAACAAAAACCATTAAAATGTAGGGGTTCACAGAAGAATAATATGCATTTATAATATTAATCAAACAATGCAATTTTTATTCATAGACAGAGACATCCAACCACTCATTTTAAATCCAGAACACAGGGTATAAGAATACTTATCAAGAAACGAGTTAGTGAAGCAACTACTAAGAGGGGTGCCCTTTTCCACCCAACCATAGGCACAAAAACTCCTGGATGGATTTACCACTGGCCACCCCCTAGCTAGATCATGATGCTCAGAGAGAGACTATTCCTTTTCGTTCGGCGACAGTCAGGGATGGAGGCCACTCTCCTCCTCCCACAAGAACTTGGCAATTGGTTTTCTCTCCACCAAGCAAGGGGTCCTACAAAGAGTGATTCTTTAGTCACTCGTATTCTCAGCAACCCTGTTTATAAGATTTTAATGAAAATACTGCCAACAACTTTTTGCACCCAGAGAAATATTTTTTTTCAATTATCTTCAGAACTAGAGAGATGCACATGCTCCCTCTCTTTCAAAAAAATGGTCTCTCGACTCATCTTATTTACATCCCCTCCTCTGCCCACAAATTCCCTTCTTCTCTCGCCTTCCTTAGTAATATTTTTTGGTTTTGAATCCCTATTTCATGGTTAGGTCATGAATTTTTCAGATGAGTACTTTGCCCATCTCCTCATTGACTCTTGAGGAGGACTTCCCAACTACCAGCCTGACTAGTAATTTATTTTTATGGGTGAGAGGATTTTTTTGGGTCTGAATAATTTAAATCCAATAAAGTATTGGTTTGGTGGGGTTCATCTCAACCATTGTTGGTTCCCCTCACCATCTCTCTCATAGCATCATGATCTACCTTGCAAAACCCCTTCGGCAGTTGTGCAACACTTTCCATTTTATTTAGTAACAGAAAAACACATACATACATACATACATACATACATACATACATACATACATACATACACATATATATATATATATATATATATATATATATATATATATATATATATAGAGAGAGAGAGAGAGAGAGAGAGAGAGAGAGAGATTACCTTTTATAATTAAAAAGGTTCATTCATTCCAACATCCAAAAATATTCATTATGCCCATAGTCTATTGGTAGGTCATAGTTATATTTACAAGCTGGGGAGAAACAGGGGTATTACAAGAATCCATGTGGTGATTTATTGCATGTAATAAACCCCATTTTTGGGTTGTTTGGAGGTTACTCAATGATTGTTACTTGTTCCTCATTCATTCTTTATCATTCTTGGTGTTTTTTTAGGCATGGGAAAGGAATTACAGGAGGAAAAGACCCATGACTTGTTGGCTCTACGTAATTGTTGATTATTCCATAAAGGAATGGATGCCTATGTGCATGAGAATGATGGTAGTTGTGAAAGAACTTTCGATGACTAAGAATCCTTGGAGTTTCTAGCATTGATATTTCTTGACTAGCATCATCGGAGCCTTGGAAAATAAGTGGAACAACTTGAGGGAATGTAGTGCAGAGAAAGGGATTCATTTCTTTGGGTTGTGCAGGATGAAGGGGAAGAGAGTTGGTAAACTAAGAGTGTTCTATGGTTGGGAAACCTTTGAGAGATTGTTAGCTAATTGTTGTGTGTTTTAGAGTTGGCCTAGGACCTTTCCTTGTGGATTCATAGCCCTGGTTCAAGGGTGACTTGTTGTTGAGAGGTATAACAACAATGTATATGATTGGGTGGAATGTCTAATTTCTGTAACCAATTGGTGAATCTTTTTCTTAAAGATAAGTGATCTCTGTGTTTTCTATGTAATTTATATTATGTTTTGTATTTATTATATCTAAGATGCATTTATACTATACATGCTTTCCGCTAATGTTGTGCATGGAAGCTTTACACTTTCCTTTATAGTTTATCTTATTTCTTGATTATTGCATGTTTGGGTTTCATGCTTCTTTATTAACTAATTGGTATCAGAAATTGGAAATCAGTCAATAAAGTGAATTCTTGAAGTACCCATGTATCAGGTTACATCATAGATTTCTTTTAGAGAAAAAATTTAGGATTGTTGGTGACAACTACGTCACAGATTTGTTTCAGAGCAATTTTTTTAGGTTTTCTAGTGACATGTATGTTACACTAAAATCCATGCAAACATGAATAGTTCCTAGATTTTTATCCATGGGAACATGGTTGGATACCCATTTGATAAGGCGAACTAGGTATATGAAACCCACCTTAAGGAGTTTCTCCACCTCAACCTTTATCGCCATAGCTTTCCTAAGATTAAATGGTCTTAGTTTTGGTCAAACAATCTTCACATTCTCATAAGTTTTGATCTAATGTTAAAAAGTAGAGGGTTCTATACCTATAATTTATTCATATGTCTAGGTGAAAAATTCACAAAATTCTTTAAAAAAATTGGTATAAGTGCAGATTTCATTAGCAGAACAATATGTTCCAATAAACACACTTTCCACAAATTTAAGGTTCCTAGAGATATTAATAGTTATAGTTTCTGAAATATTCACCTTGTTACCCTCAACATACACAAGTGTTTTCAAGGGGTTGATGGACTAATCCTCATCTCCAGTCATGGTCAATCTAAAATCTCCATTATCGAACCTACTGAGTTATGGAAGGAAAGAAACTTATCCTCTCTATATAATATTCTATTTTCTCCTCCAAAAACCGAAACTATAGTATAATTCATATCCATATGCATTATACCTCCTAACTTACCTTCCCAATATCTTGACAACAACATACCATAATTTGTAAGTACATCTACTACTACTACATCCATCAAAATTCTATTTACAGGAAACTGGGCTAAAGCCACTACCAAATCCTTAACATACCCTCACACTTAACCTTCCTTGAATCAAAGAAGTATAGATCATCATATGGTCTAGTTATCTCTAACCCCAACTTTTCCATTACTATTTTAGGCATGAGGTTATGTGAAGCTCCAGAATCCATCATACAATTATGTAACAGTTTATCATGAACATTTAACGTCACATAAAAAGGAACAATATAATCTTCTTTGTCATCAATATGTGGCACAAACATAATAGCAGGGCATTCATAATGCAAATTTAAAGTATCTGGTTGATTGATTGGCCCTACTCCATGTATCATCTTTTCAATTTGTTTATGATAAATAGGGTTCTTATCCAATCTAATTAAAAGAACATGTATTTTGATTTTTCCCAACTCATGCTCAATGTTAAAAGGTGCAACAATTTTATCAACTTCTTTCTCTTCATTGTTTCCCTTCATTATGTCTTGAGTATCACTCTTTTTGTAGTACTTACTGGTTCATTTGTTCTATCTTTAGATTGATTCAAAGGTAACTTTTTAGGTTGTGGTTGATTGTCTTGTTTACCAGCAATTGGTCTTGTTTTGAGATCATAATTTTTATGTAACTTAGCTTGTAAGGCATCAACAAACAATCTATATTGACAATATGACAATCCCAATTGATTCATTTCTTTATCCAAATAATGTTGTTTAGGACTAAGACATTTCTCATAGTCATTTTGAGTTAGATGGATAACACTAGTTCCATCCTGAAGCCAATGCATCTCTTCTTGAAAATAAGTATACTCTTCATCTCCAACATCTTCAATTACATTGTTATCATTATTTTTTATGCAGGAGGTTGAATAGGTTGATCTTCATTCCTTATTTCCCTATGCAGGATTTGTGGGTTAAAAGGTCTCCTAAATTGATTTGGATTTCTATTTCCTCCTTATTGAGGACCTTTATTAGAACTATTACCTTAAAACTTAGTCTGGTTAACTTATGGGATAGATTATCAATGCATCTAGCCATTTCCTCAATCTTTGCATCTTGAGAATATTTATTAGAGCCACAAGTACCAGCTTCATATTTTGATTTCTTTTTAACTTTGTCTCCTTGATCTAGTCTGGGTTTAAGTTTTCTTGAGGTAGTGATATTACCCTCAATATCTATGGCATCATCTTGTATTATAAGCAGGGTTGTGGATATCCTATCTCTTAACATCATGGAAAAATCTGCTTCAAAATATCCTTCATAGGTAACCTTTATTATTGCTTGAGAGGGTTTGATATCATAATGAATTTTATTGTAAATCTTATTAAACCTCTTATTGAACTCCACCAAAGTTTCCCCAACCTTATTATTTAATGATCCAAACTTAGTCAAATAATAAAGGTGATCTCTCTTTTCTCCCCATTGCCTCATAAAAGTTGTTTCTAAGATAGTCCAAGAATTAATTGAGGCAATAGGTAATACCCTAAACCATTTCCTAAAATCTCCCTCCAAGATTTGGAAAAAGAGCCTCATAAAGACATCGTCATGTTCTATAAAAAAATCATCATTGAAATATTGAAATACTGCCATATGTTCTTCAACAGTAATGTTATTCTCCTCATCATATTTCGTTAATAATTAAGGTAATTATCAAGGAGATCATGAACATTCTGAGGAATATTTAAAGGGCCATATCTTGTTGCTACCCATGAATTTATTGGTGGTGGAGGTGGTGGTTGATTTCCACCACCCCTGCCTCCTCTTGCTCCATCCCTTAGGTTCTTAAGAATAAGTTTCTTGGCTTCATAAGATAAGGAGGTATATGGTTTCTTAAGTAAGGCTTCAAAGAAGAACTACCTGCATGGGTAAATCATAAAAGAGAATATTGTATATCAATCAAAGGTTGCTTAGGTATTTTCACAAAAGAAAATGTTCCTTTAGGTGTATCAGAAATATTGGTTGATTAATTTTTTCATAACTAGAAGAAGGAAACATATCTAAATGAGGATTACCTTATGAAGATGATAGTTGTCTCCCTCTAATATTTCTCTAGGTGACTATATTTTCAAGATATGATAAGCATGGATGATTTTAAGGATGAAAAATTATTTTAAAATGTAGAAACCTTGGTGAATCTTACTAATCCTTCATATGCCAACTATAAATTATTGGCGATATTTTTGTAAAAATATTCAAATTTCTAAGAATTTTATATATTTTTTATAAAACTTTGGCGATTTTTAAGGTAAAATAATTTTATCCTATAGAATTTGGGCGAATCATTTTTAAAATAGCGAATCTTGTTTTTGGAAAAACCATGGAAAATTAGCCCATGAGAGAAATTTAGCCCCTAAAATTATCCCCATTGATAAGGCTGGAATCTCTGCAAGATTAGGGTTCGCTCTGGTATGTTTCCTTGCAAATGCCAGATTTACAAATGTGAAGTCACCAGGTGAAAAATTCACAGTTAGTAACATGAATCTTGTTCACCATCAAGAATCAATAAATCAATACTCAAAGTTGTTGTTTCCAAGGGAAAAATAAATTTGATCTTTGATCCTCGGCAACAATGCCGGAAAGATGTTAGTCCTTGATAAATTCCAGGTTGTAATTAGAACTATGCCAAGACACCTTGGAGCTAAAAAATTAAATATGTATTGTGTGGAACTCTTATGGTAACCTTGAATTAATCGAAACAACCTTTTTACACACCTAACCCCCTAAGTACCCTTTTAAGAGATGGGGTATTAAATTTCACTTTTCTTGAACATCCTCAACTCACTTTCAAAAGGATATCGTCGTCTTCTGCTCACCAAGGTATTTCCAATGACTATAATTTTGTCTCAATCCGAGTAATGGATCAAAGGATATGGCCTCTTAAATATTTAGGGCCTTTATTAGCCAAAGGAATTCTTACTACCACGTGGCTCCATGTCACGTATGTCATCCGACATGGCTTTGATATGTTATACCACATCACTCCCTAGAATGGATGTGACATCTAATGTGGATATTGATGTGGCACCCACTACCTGGCCCACCGAACCCTCTGCACATCGGGCCAATGACCCTTCCACTCTCATCACTCAAATACCTAAAAATACTCAAGACCCACCCTCACCATGCACTGACACTTGTCCACTAGGATGTTAGATCTTGAACCTCATCCTCATTTCAAATCGACCCAAATCACCCAATCTGATATGAATTGGAGCCCAAGGTACGTGGTCCTATCATGTGGTGCCACTTGTTCATTGAGCATTGGTTAGGTGACGTCGTTCGACATCACACTTGGTTGTTGGACCATCGACCCACTGGGAGTTCTTGCTTAAACCTTATCCCTCAGCGCTTGATCCAGCATGAGTTAGATCCTTGGACACATGGTCCTATCGCATGCCACTACCTGTCGTCCACTCAGATCATGATACGTAGTCACTAGATGTCAGATACCAGGCTCCCTGGTCATCCAACTCTTCCACTACACACCTCCAAACCTAACCCAGTCTAGATGGCATCGCAGACACCTGACTATACCACCACTGACCTCTTTTTAAGACACGTTTCTAAAAATTCCAAATTAGCATGACACATGGAACCTCCTTCGAGTGACATGTGGCCAATGCCCATCATGGCACATGGTCCATTTATCGTGTGCCATGTCCCCACCGAGAACTATATATGGAGCCCATAAAAAGGTATAACCTTTAATAATTCCTGGTTTCAATGATTACAAGATGATTAGCTGAATTATTTTTTGTGATTATGACGGGATTGATTAAGTTAATCCTCATATTATGACCCCTACTTTCTATTATGATATCCACCATGGAGATCGACCCATATTTATATCCAACAGTTCATATCTATTGTACCCATACTAGGCTATCAACCGACGGGACCAACAATTTTATTTACTGACCTAGTAGGTGTTGAAATTTGTAAATATCCACGTAAGTGTGATGTCACCTTCCTCTTGGCCTTGTCCCGAGGGACCACCAAGATACACAATCACAATTTCTTCCAACTGGGTTCGATGGTCAATAAATATTCCTCCATCGAATTCCTTCCTTCGAGATGTTTCATCCCTATGATCTTAATGAGCCCAAATACTTCACTATGAATATCGGTCATGATCTCTCTAGGTTGTTTCC
>ML785475.1:0-30189 GCA_009831015.1 Picea engelmannii
ATTGAAAATAATGAGGTTTCCTCTATTTCCTTTTTCTCACAGAAAGTTTCCCACCAATCTTTGACATGGGGAATGGATTTGAGGAGCGCAAAAGTAATCTTTTATCTATTCAAAAAGTTATGGATAGAAAAATACCCTTCTAGTAGATTCAACCACTTGTCTACAGCATCTACGTCTATCTAACCTTCAAATATAGGAACATAAAAGTTTATTTGTACCTTGAAGGGGGTGGCACCTCCGTTCGAAGAAGATGAATCTCCTGTTGGTAGTTGCCGAAGGATTTTCACGAAACTATCCATCATCTCGTTCATCTTTTGCATGAGGTATTGCTCAATAAAAAGTTTGAAAGGATTTCCTCTCCCATAATATTTATTTTCTCCTACCATGAGAGGTCTCTTGGGCGTGCGAGAGCTTCTATCCTCAAGAGAAACAAGCTCGAGACCCAACTCTTTGTACTTCGACCTCGTTGGGGACATGCATTAAGATGACAAGGAGAAGACCGCTCTAATACCACTGATCCGGATTTTCTGAGCATAACGAAATGAATACAGATTATTAACAGGTGCTTAACACAAAATAACAAAGATACAGTAAAACGAGATTTCTATTCAATAACAAAATAAGTTGAAACTGTAAATTGCAGTGAAAACAAGCTTGTTGGAATGGTGGCGGCTTATCTCTAAGAAGAGATGTGACGGTTGCGCGCATTCACGAGAAGATGATTAAAATGAGGTTCTGAAGGCATTTTTTTACAATAAACAAGAATTCCAAAACCCTAGACATCCAAAAACCTAACCCTAGGAGATGAAGCGCCAAAAGTCATGTGGGCCCCATTTGTGTAAGTTAGTACATCAACTTCACGGGGTCGTAACGTTTGCATAAGATCTTCGTTTTAGGCGTGTGATAGCCCGTTGGAAAGGTATCCTAGAGGAGATTAATTTTGGGGGATCAATCATTCCATTAGTTATCATGGAGGAGCTCGATCCCGAAAAAACTTCATTTAGGCCCTCAAAATGGCCCCGGAAGTTAAAACTACTAAAAATAGTCAATTGCGAAAATTGTCAGAAAACTATTTTGAGCCAATTGGAAAAGGTGGGTAGCCACCAATATACATATGGATAAATCATCCCTCCTTAGGAAGAAATGGTATCCATTTCTTTGAGGTCCCCCATCAGATGAGGAAATTTCTGCTGAATTTGGCCTCGGGTGAGCCACTTGCCTTGGTGCAGGAGCTGCCCTGCTTTGACGACTCGAGAAAGATGGATCCTTTGTTGTCGAGTGCCCATGATCTGTGTGTCCACAATATGATCATTGGATTCCTTTTGTATGCAGTCAGGGTTGAGGTCTATGGGTGTCAACTGTTCTTCTACTTCTGAGGTGTCCAATAATGGTGGGAAATAAGGGCGAAGGAGATCCACGTTGAACACTGGGTGCAGGCCAAGGAAAGGAGGAATGTTGAGATCAAAAGCATTATCTACCATGGCCTTGGTGATAGTGTATGGAACATAATGGAGTGGGCGAATATTTCTATGGGGTCCTATAAGGCGTTCTTTCTGCAAGTGCAACCAAACGTTTTTGCCCACCTGAAACTTATGTGGCACACGATGTTGATCATGGCTCTGCTTATACTTGTCATTGGACTTATGTAGGACATCTTGAACCTGTTGTCGGATGTGATGGATCTTCTCAATGAACTGGGTGGCTTTGTCAGCTTCAGTTGGAGCAGGATATGAGTTGGTCGAGGTGACTGCAAGGGGAAGTGCAACATCTATGGGACCCAATGGTTGGAATCCCAACCCCATGTGAAAGGGGTTGTGGCTGGTTGAGATATGCATATCTCAGTTGTAGCTATGTTGGACATAGGGAAGGCTCTCATCCCATGTGCGAGGGTGCTTTGAATTATACATGTGAAGGATATGAACAATCATTCAATTTACAACCTTGGTTTGGCCATCTGTCTGGGGGTGGAAGGTTGTGGATTTGGTGAGCTTGGTGTCCAGTAGTGACCAGAGGCTCAACCAGAATGTGCTGAGAAATAGAATGTATTGATCTGAGACAATGGTTTGTGGGATTCCAAAATGTACCCAGACTCTTTCAAAGAAGAGCTTGGCAGTGGCCTCTGTTGTGATGCTCTTCTTGCTGGAAACCAGAATCGTCATCTTAGAAAAGCGATCAACAACACAAAAAACACAGTCATTTCCCCGCTTGGTGGACAGGAGACCCAACATGTAGTCCATTGAGATGGATTCGCATGGCTTGTTAGGAGTATGAAGAGGGGTGTACAGGCCTTGTTTCTTAGTGGTCGGTTTGGCATTAGCGTAGGCAGTGTAGGACCTGATATACTTGTCGACCTCTTGTCGAAGTTTTAGCTAGTAGAAATGTTTTTGTAACATCGCCACTATCTTTTCAACGCTGAGGTGTATTGCCACCCAACTGTAGTGGGCTTCCCAGATCATCTTCGCTCGCTCACTTGATCGAACACAAATATGGCCAAGACGACACAAAAACCCATGCTAAAGATGGAAATTATCGACAACTGTGTTTGCACCCAACATTTGGTAGGTGGTGGCGAAGTCAGGGTCTGTCTCATGTCCGCAAGAGTCTAGAACCGTGGTGAGTGTCGCGACTGGAAGTCTGTTGAGGAAATCAGTGATGCAATTGGTGCTTCCTGTTATATACGTGATGTTGAGGTGGAATTGCTACAAGTATGTGGACCACTTTTGATGGCGGTCATTCTGCAATTTTACATGTGTCTTCATGAATTGTAGTGGCTTATGATTAGTGTGGATGAATGTCTCCTTCCTAAGAATGTAATGTCTCCATTAGCGGCAGGCTTTCACAATGGAGTACATTTCTTTGTCATAAGTAGGGTACTTACGGACATTATCTGACAGTGTCTCACTATGATAGGCCACGGGGTGGCCGTGCTAAGTGAGAACGATGCCCACAACATAGTTTGAAGCATCTCAAATGGATGGTGTAGGTCTGGTAGTGAAAGTACTGGGGATAAGCACAAGCGCTACATCAGATCATTGAACGCTTTTTGTTGGAACCGGCCCCATGCAAATTTCACCTTACCACCACCCCCGTTTATTTGGATGAGGGCCCATGCAATAAGGGAGAATCCCAACGTGAACCTGCGGTGGAAATTGGCAAGGCCCAAGAAGCTCCTAAGATTAGTGAGTGTTGCTGGGGTTGGCCAGTCTTAGATGACTTGGATCTTGTCTAGATCCACATGTACACCATGTTGATCAATGATGTAGCATAGGTAATGGACCCTATCCATGCCGAAGGAACATTTTTCCAAGTTGGCATATGTATTGTGCTA
Source organism: Picea engelmannii (assembly GCA_009831015.1). NCBI lineage: Eukaryota > Viridiplantae > Streptophyta > Pinopsida > Pinales > Pinaceae > Picea > Picea engelmannii. Next base: position 3,329 of record ML785475.1, read on the forward strand.
CCACAGGGTGTCCAGAACCTACTGAATATGTTGCAAGTGTTCGACCCAAGTCTTGTTATAAATTAGAATTTCATCCAGATACACCACTACAAAAGTATTGGTGAATGGTTTTAGGATATCGTCCATCATCCTCATGAAAGTGGCTCGAGCGTTTTTCAAAAAAAAGGGCATGACCAACCATTCAAAAAGGCCTTCCTTTGACTTGAAGGCGGGCTTCTAGACATCTGTCGGTTCTATCAGGACCTGGTGGTAGCCAGAGTTCAAATCAATATTACTGAATTATTTGGTCCCCATGAGTTGATCAAGGTGGTCATCGATTCGGGAAATCACATACCGTTTTCTGACTGTGATTTTATTCAGAGCCTGGTAATCAATAAAGAGACGCCAAGTTCCATATTTCTTATGTACCAGCATGATTTGTCTCTCGCAAGGTGATGAGCTGGGATGGATGTGCCCCTTGTGGATCAGTTCTTGGATCTGTCACTTGATCTCCTCATTCTCTAATATAGAGAGGAGATAGACTAGCCCATTGGGCAGTGGTGTGTCGGGGATCAGATCGATGGAGTGCTTGACCTGGCAGTGCAGAGGTACCCCTCTAGGTGAGGAGAAGATATCTGAGTATTCTTCCACGACCTTATCTACTTGATTTTTCTATGCGGATAGGTCGTCCGCATAGACCCTGGATGTGGCTGTGATCTTTCGGTTATTCTGAGAGAGAATCACGAAGAAGACAAACTTCCCTGTCTGAGAGATGAACTTCCTGCATTTCTTATCAAAGATCAAGGACATAGAACTAGGTGGGACTACCTCGGGTATCTTGTACAATTTCCTGTTCAAAGTATAATAACACTACATGGCCTAGACTCATATACAGCATGACATTTCTATAAATAAGGTTGGCCCAAAATAACATCAAAAACTTTGAGAGGAGAAACATCACACAATACCTCGTCTTTGAAGGGCTTGATGACGTACAACAATCGAAATTGTTGGCTGATGCAGAGATTGCTTCCTTGGCAGAGCCATATAATGGTGTAGGGTTGTGGGTGCAGTGTTGTTGGCAGGGAAAACCACTTGATGACCACTACTGAGATGAGGTTCTTCTAGCTACCACAATCAACAATGAAGTGCAACAGGGTGCCTTTTACCCACATATGTGAATGGAAGAGGTGCTCTCCTTCTTCTGGCTCGTCTAGTTCACCAGGTTGGAGCTTGGTGGTAGCAATGGTGACTCTAGGTTTCGTGTCAATGATCCATCATCCCCTTTTTGGTTCTAGCTCAGAGTCAGAATCTGCATCTGGTTCAGAGGCTTTGACTTCGGCCACCAGTGACTTCTTTGAGCGGAAGTCAGCAGTGTTATGCCAAGGGCTCTTATGGAAGTTGCACTACTTCCTAGTATCTTTATTTATCTTTCATGTGTCCTTCTTTCCTTGCAGCTTGGACTGGTTGTCTTGATACTTTCCATCTTTACTCTATCCTTTGTTATGTGGGTTGGGGCCACCCTTTCCTGGATTTTGTTGTGAGGGGTTCCCAGGGCCAAATTGCCATGTCTTTTGTTTGATCTTCTGCTCGATTTTGATGGCATATCGGTAGGCCATGCCCAAGGATGAGATGTTCAGAAATTCTATTTCGGTATGGATGTATCTATGTAGAGAACCGCAATACTTGAGCACCAAATTTCTCTCTGAATATTTGATACCCAGCTTAGTGCGCAAGGTATGGAAGATATTTGTGAAATCTAGCACTGCTTGGTCTCTTTCTTGCCACCGTGTGGTCCATTTGGTATACAGGTCATCATAACTTCTGATAGGGTAGTATAGTTCCTTAAAAACATCCCTAAAGGATTCCCAGGTGGTCGTGACTGAAAATAATGAGTTTTCCTCTGTTTCCTTTTGCTCACAGAAAGTTTCCCACCAATATTTGACATGGGGAATGACTTTGAGGAGCGCAAAAGTAATATTTTCTCTATTCAAAAAGTTATGGACAGAAAAATAACCTTCTAGTAGATTCAACCACTTGTCTATAGCATCTGCATCTATTTGACCTTCAAATATAGGAATATCAAAGTTTATTTTCACCTTGAAGGGGGCAACGCCTCCGTTCGAAAAACATGTGTCGTATGTTGGTAGTCGCTGAAGGATTTGCATGAAACTATCCATCATCTCGTTCCTTTGTTGCGTGAGGGATTCCTCAATCAAAAGTTTGAAAGGATATCCTTTCCCATCATCTTTATTTTCTCCTGCCATGAGAGGTCGCTTGGGCGTGCGAGAGATTCTGTCTTCAAGAGAACAAGCTCAAGACCCAACTCTTTGTACTTCGACCTCATTGGGGACATGCATTAAGACGACAAGGAGCAGACCGCTCTGATACCACTGATCCAGATTTTATGAGAAAAACAAAATGAATATGGATTATTAATAGGTGCTTAAGAAAAAATAACAGAGATACAGTAAAACTGGTTTTCTATTCAATAACGAAATAAGCTGAAACTGTAAATTGCAGTGGAAACAAGCTTGTTGGAATGGTGGTGGCTTATCTCTGAGAAGATATGTGACGATTGCTCGCATTTGCAAGAAGAAGATTACAATGAGGTTCTGAAGGCCTTTTTTTACAATAAACAAGAATTCCAAAACCTTATACATCCAAAAACCTAACCCTAGGAGATGAAGCGCCAAAAGTCATGTGGGCCCCATTTGGGTAAGTTAGTACATCAACTTCCCGGGGTTGTAACTTTTGCATACGGTCTCCATTTAGGCGTTTGATAGACCATTGGAAAGGTATCGTCAAGGATATTCATTTTGGGGGCTCAATCATGCCATTGGTTATCATTGAATAGCTCGATCCCGAAAAACCTTCATTTAGGCCCTCAAAATGGCCCCGGAAGTTAAAACTGCTAAAAATAGTAAATTGCCAAAATTGTCAGAAAACTATTTGGAGCCAGTTGGAAAAGGTGGGTGGCCACTGATATCCATATGGATCAATCCTCCCTCCTTAGGAAGAAATGGTCTCCATTGCATTGTGGTCCCTCGATAGATGAGGAAATTTCTGTTGAATTTGGCCCCGGGTGAGCCAACTGCCTTGGTGCAGAAGCTGCCCTTCTTTGACGACTCGATAAAGCTAGATCCTTTGTTGTAGAGTGCCATTGATCTGTGTGTCTACAATATGATCATTGGATGCCTGTTGTATGCAGTCAGGGTTGAGCTTTGTGGGTGTCAATTGTTCTGTTACTTCTGAGCTGTCCAATAATGGTTGGAAATAAGGGCGAAGGAGATCCACATTGAACACTAGGTGCAGGCTAAGGAAAGGAGGAATATTGAGCTCAAAAGCATTATCCCCCATAGCCTTGGTGATAGTGTATGACCCATAACAGAGTGGGAAAAGGTTCTGATGGGGTCCTATAAGGCGTTCTTTCTGCAAGTGCAGCCAAACTTTGTCGCCAACCTGAAACTTATGTGGCACCCAATGTTGATCATGGCGCTATTTGTACTTGTCATTTGACTTTTGTAGGATATCCTGAACCTATTGGCGGATGTGATGGATCCGCTCAATGAACTGGGTGGCTTTGTCAGCTTCAGTTGGATCAGGAGATGAGTCAGCCGAGGTGACCACAAGGGGAAGTGCAACATCTATGGGACCCAATGGTTGGAATCCCAACCCCACCTGAAAGGGGTTGTGGTCGGTTGAGCTATGCAGAGCTTGGTTGTAGCTATGCTCGACATACAGAAGGCTATCATCCCATGTGAGAGGTTTCTTTGAATTATACATGTGAAGGACATGCACAATCATTCGATTTACAACCTCGGTTTGGCCATCTGTCTGGGGTTGGAAAGCCATGGATTTGGTGAGCTTGGTCTCCAGAAGTGACGATAGGCTCAACCAGAATGTGCTGAGAAATCAACTGTCTCGATCTGAGATAATGGTTTGTGGGATTCCAAAATGTACCCAGACTCTTTCAAAGAAAATCTTGGCAGTGGCCTCTACTGTGATGCTCTTCTTGCAGGCAACCATAATCACAATCTTAGAAAAGCGATCAACAACCAAAAAAACACAGTCATTTCCATGCTTGGAGGACGGGAGGCCCGACATGTAGTCCATTGAGATGGATTTCCATGGACTGTTAGGAGTAGGAAGAGGGGTGTACAAGCCTTGTTTCTTAGTGGTCGGTTTGGAAATAGCGCGGGCAGTGCAGGACCTGATATACTTGTCGACCTCCGATCAAAGTTTTGGCCAGTAGAAATGTTTCTATAGCATCGCCACTGTCTTTTCGACGCCGAAGTGTCCTGCCACCCGACTGTAGTGGGCTTCCCAGATCATTTTCATTCGCTCACTTGATGGAACAAAAATATGGCCTAGACGACACAACAACCCATCTTGAAGATGGAAATTATCAGCAACTGTGTTTGCACCCAACATTTTGTAGGTGGTGGCGAAGTCAGGGTCTGTCTCATGGCCGCAAGAGTCTAGCACTGTGGTGAGTGCCACGACTGGAGGTCTGCTGAGGAAATCAACAACACAATTGGTGTTTCCTATTTTATACTTGATGTTGGGGTGGAATTGTTGCAAGTATGTGGACCACTTTTGATGGCGGTCATTCTGCAATTTTCCCTGTGTCTACATGAGCTGCAGTGGCTTATGATCAGTGTGGATGACTATCTCCTTCCCAAGAATGTAATGTCTATACTGGTGGAAGGCTTGCAAAATGAAGTACATTTCTTTGTCATAAGTAGGGTACTTATGAACAATATCTGACAGTGTTTCACTATGATAGGCCACAGGGTGGCCGTGCTGAGTGAGAACGACACCCACAACATAGTCAGAAGCATCTGTCTCGATCTCAAAGGGATGTTGCAGGTCCGGTAGTGAAAGTACTGGAGCTGAGCAGAAGTTCTTTTTCAAATCATCGAACGCTTGTTGTTGGGACCGGCCCCATGCAAATTTCACCTTACCACCAACCCTTTTTATTTGGCTGAGGGCCCATTCAATATGGGAGAATCCCAACATGAAACTGCGGTAGAAATTGGCAAGGCCCAAGAAGCTCTGAAGCTCAGTGAGTGTTGTTGGGGCTGTCCAGTCACCAATGACTTGGATCTTGGCTAGATCCACTTGTACACCATGATAATCAATGATGTAGCACAGGTAATGGACCCTGTCCATGCCGAAGGATCATTTTTCCAAGTTGGCATATAGCTTGTGTTGTCGCAGGGTGTGCAAAACCTACTGAATATGCTGCAAGTGTTTAGACCAAGTATTGTTGTAAATTAGAATCTCATCTAGATACACCACTACAAAAGTATTGGTGAATGATCACAGGATATCATCCATCATCCTCATGAAAGTGGCTGGAGAATTTGTCAAACTAAAGGGCATGACCAACCATTCAAAAAGGCCTTCCTTTGACTTGAAGGCGATCTTTCAGACACCTGTATGTTCTATTGGTACCTGGTGGTAGCCATTCTTTAGATCAATCTTACTAAAGTATTTGGCCCCCGTGAATTGATCAAATAGGTCATCGATTTAGGGAATCGGGTATCGGTTTCTGACTGTGATTTAATTCAGAGCCCAGTAATCAATACAGAGTCAACAAGTTCCATATTTCTTTTGTACCAGCACGATTGGGATCCTGAAAGGTGATGGGATGTGATGGATGTGCCCCTTGCGGAGAAGTTCTTGGATCTATCGCTTGATCTCCTGATTCTCTAATAAAGAGTGGTGATAGACTGGCCCATTGGGTAGCGGTGCGCCAGGGGTCAGATCGATGGGGTGCTTGACCTGGCAGTGCAGAGGTACCCCTCTAGGTGAGGAGAAGATATCTGAGTATTCTTCCACGACCTTATCTACTTGATTTTGATGTATGTAGAGGTCAGTCGTAGAGACCCTCGATGTGGTTTTGATCTTTCTCTTCTTTTGAGAGAGAATCACAAAGAAGACAAACTTCCCCATCTGAGAGATGACCTTCCTGCATTTCTTAGAAAAGATCAAGGACATAGCACTAGGTGGGACTTCCTCGGTATCCTGTACAATTTCCTATTCAAAGTAATAATAACACTACGAGGCCTAGAATCATATACAGCATGAAATTTCCATAAACAAGGTTGTCCCAAAAGAACATCACAAACTTCGAGAGGAACAACATCACTCAATACCTCATCTTTGAAGGGCTTGATTTTGTACGACAATCAACACTATTGGCTGATGCGGAGATCGCTTCCTTGGCATAACCATATATTGGTGTAGGGTTGTGGGTGTAGCGTTTTTGGCAGGCCAGCTGCTTGAAGACCTCTGTTGAGATGAGGTTCTTCTGGCTACCGCTATCAAAGATGAAGTGCAGCAAGGTGCCTTTTACCCACATCTGTGAATGGAAGAGGCACTCTCCTTCTTCTAGCTCGTCTGGTTCACAAGGCTGGAGCTTGGTGGTAGCAACGGTGGCACTGGGTTTCACATCAATGATCTGTCGCCCCTTTTCTAGTTTTGGCTCAAAGTCAGAATCCACATATGATTCATAGGCTTTGACTTCGGCCACCAGTGACTTCTTTGAGCGACAGTCAGCAGTGTTATGCCAAGGGCTCTTATGGAAGTCACACCACTTCCCGGTATATTTCTTTCTCTTTCCGGTGTCCTTATTTCCTTGTGGCTTGGACTAGTTGTTCTGATACTATCCATATTTACTCTATCCTTTGTTCTGTGGGTTGGGGCCACCCTTTCCTGGATTTTTTTGTGTGGGGTTCCCAGGCCCAAATTGTTGCGTCTTTTGTTTGAGCTTCTACTTGATTTTGACGACATATTGGTAGGTCGCGCCCAAGGATGAGATGTCCAGAAATTCCATTTCGGTCTAGATGTATCTATGTATAGCACCGTGATAATTGAGCACCAGATGTCACTCTGAATATTTGATACCCAGCTTGGTGCGCAAGGTATGGAAGATATTTGTGAAATCTGGCACTGCATGGTCTCTTTCTCATCGTAGTGTGGTCCATTTGGTATATAGATCGTCATAACTTCTGACATGGTAGTATTGTTCCTTAATAGAATCCCTGGAGGATTCCCAGGTGGTAGTGACTAAAAATAAAGAGATTTCCTCTTTTTTCTTTTGCTCACAGAAAGTTTCACACCAATCTTTGACATGGGGAACGGCTTTGAGGAGCGCAAAAGTAATCTTTTCTCTATTCAAAAAGTTATGGACAGAAAAATACCCTTTTAGTAGATTCAACCACTTGTCTACAGAATTTTCATCTATCTGACCTTAAAATATATGAGTATCAAAGTTTATTTGTACCTTGAAGGGGACAGCACCTCCATTCGAAGAAGATGTGTCACTTGTTGGTAGTCGCCGAAGGATTTGCGCAAAAATATACATCATCTCATTCCTCTGTTGCGTGAGGGATTCCTCAATCAACAGTTTGAAAGGATCTCTTGTCCCATCATCTTTATTTTCTCCTACCATGAGAGGTTTCTTGGGCGTGCGAGAGCTTCTGTCCTCAATAGAAACAAGCTCGAGACCCAACTCTTTGTACTTCGACGTCGTTGGGGACATGCATTAAGACGATAAGGAGTAGACCTCTATGATACAGATGATCTGGATTTTATGAGTAGAATGAAATGAATACATATTATTAACATGTGATTAACACAAAATAGCAGAGATACAGTAAAAATGGTTTTCTATTCAATAACGAAATAAGCTGAAACTGTAAATTGCACCGGAAACAAGCTTGCTGGAATGGTGGCAGCTTATCTCTGAGAAGAGATGTGACGGATGTGCGCATTTGCAAGAATAAGATTACAATGAGGTTCTGAAGGCCTTTTTTTACAATAAACAAGAATTCCAAAACCCTAGACATCCAAAAACCTAACCCTAGGAGATGAAGCGCCAAAAGTCATGTGGGCCCCGTTTGGGTAAGTTAGTACATCAACTTCCTGGAGTTGTAACTTTTGCATACGATATCCGTTTTAGACGTGTGATAGCTCATTGTAAAGGTATAATCGAGGATATTCATTTTGGGGGATCAGTCATGAATTTGTCTATCAATGAGCATATCGATCCTGAAAAAACTTCATTTAGACCCTCAAAATGGCCCCGGAAGTTAAAACTGCTAAAAATAGTAAATTGCCAAAATTGTGATAAAACTGTTTTGAGCCAGTTGGAAAAGGTGGGTGGCCACCAATATCCATATGGATCAATCCTCTCTCCTTAGGAAGAAATGATCTCCATTGCATTGAGGTCCCCCATTAGATGAGGAAATTTCTATTGAATTTGGCCCTGGGTGAGCCACTTGCCTTGGTGCAGGAGCTGTCCTGCTATGACGACTCAATAAAGCTGGATCCTTTGTTTTCGAGTGCCCTTGATATGTGTGTCCAAAATATGATCATTGGATTCCTGTTGTATGCATTCAGGTTTGATCTCTGTGGGTGTTAGTTGTTCTTCTATGTCTGAGGTGTCCAATAATGGTGGGAAATAAGGGCGAAGGAGATCCACGTTGAACACTAGGTGTAGACCAAGAAAAGGAGGAATGTTGAGCTCAAAAGAATTATCCCCCATGGCCTTGGTGATAGTGTACAACCCATAACAGAGTGGGCAAAGCTTCTGATGGGGTCCTGTAAGGCGTTCTTTCTACAAGTGCAACCAAACTTTGTCGCCCACCTGAAACTTATGTGGCACCCGATGTTGATCATGGTGTTGTTTGTGCTTGTCATTGGACTTTTGTAGGATATCCTGAACCTATTGGAAGATGTGTTGGATATGTTCAATGAACCGGGTGGCTTTGTTATCTTCAATTGGAGCAGGAGATGAGTCGGTCGAGGTGACCGCAAGGGGAAGTGCAACATCTATGGGACCCAATGGTTGGAATCCCAACCCCACCTGAAAGGGGATATGGTCGGTTGAGCTATGCAGAGCTCGCTTGTAGCTATGTTAAAGATAGGGAAGTCTCTCATCCCATGTGAGAGGGTGCTTTGAATTATACATGTGAAGGATATGCACAATCATTCGATTTACAACCTCGGTTTGGCCATCTGTCTGGGGGTGGAAGGCCGTGGATTTGGTGAGCATGGTGTCTAGCAGTGACCATAGGCTTGACCAGAATGTGTTGAGAAATCGTTTGTCTCGATCTGAGACAATGATTTGTGGGATTCCAAAATGTACCCCGACTCTTTTAAATAAGAGCTTGGTAGTGGCCTCTGCTGTGATGTTCTTCTTGCAGGCAACTAGAATCGCCATCTTAGAAAAGCGATCAACAACCACAAAAACAAAGTCATTTCCTCGCTTGGAGGACGGGAGGCCTGACATGTATTCCATTGAGATGGATTCCCATGGAATATTAGGAGTAGGAAGAGGGGTGTAAAGGCCTTGTTTCTTAGTGGTCGGTTTGGCAATAGCACGGGCAGTGCAAGACCTAATATACTTGCTGACCTCTTGTCGAAGTTTCAGCTAGTAGAAATGTTTCTATAGCATCGCCACTGTATTTTCGACACTAAAGTGTACTACCACCTGACTGTAGTGGGATTCCCAGATCATCTTCGCTCTCTCACTTGATGGAACATAGATATGGACCAGACGACACAACAACCCATCCTGAAGATTGAATTTATCGATAATTGTGTTTGCACCCAACATTTGTTATGTGGTGGCGAAGTCAGGGTCTGTCTCATAGATTTGAGGCCATCCAAATGTCTCATGGCTGTAGGAGTCTAGCACCGTGGTGAGTGCCACAACTGGAGGTCTGCTGAGGAAATCATCAACGCGATTGGTGCTTCCTATTTTATACTTGATGTTGAGGTGGAATTGTTGCAAGTATGTGGACCACTTTTGATGGCGGTCATTCTGCAATTTTCTCTGTGTCTGCATGAACTGCAGTGGCTTATGATCAATGTAGATGACGGTCTCCTTCCCAAGAATGTAATGTCTCCACTGGCGGCAGGCTTGCACAATGGAGTACATTTCTTTGTCATAATAAGGGTACTTACGGACAATATCTGACAGTGTCTCACTATGATAGGCCACAAGGTGGCCGTGTTGAGTGAGAATGACGCCCACAACATAGTCTGAAGCATCTGTTTTGATCTCAAAGGGATGTTGTAGGTCTAGTAGTGAAAGTACTGGGGCTGAGCAGAAGCGCTACTTCAAATCATCGAACACATGTTGTTGGGACCGCCCTATGCAAATTTCACCTTACCACCTCCTCTGTTTATTTGGCTAAGGGCCCATGCAATATGGGAGAATCCCAACACGAACCTACGATAGAAATTGGCAAGGCCCAAGAATCTTCGAAGCTCAGTGAGTGTTGTTGGGGCTGGCCAGTCACGGATGACTTGGATCTTGGCTAGATCCACATGTACACCATGTTGATCACTAATGTATCCCAGGTAATGGACTTTGTCCATGCTGAAGGAGCATTTTTCCAAGTTGGTGTATAGCTTGTGCTGCCGCAGGGTGTGAAAAACCTGCTGAATAAGTTGGAAGTGTTCAGCCCAAGTCTTGTTGTAAATTAGAATGTCATCCAGATACACCACTACAAAAGTATTGGTGAATGGTGACATGATATAGTTCATCATCCTCATGAAAGTGGCTGGAGCATTTGTCAAACCAAAGGGCATTACCAACCATTAAAAAAGGCCTTCCTTTGACTTGAAGGCGGTGTTCCAGACATCTGTTTGTTCTATCGGGACCTGGTGGTAGCCAGACTTCAGATCAACCTTATTGAAGTATTTGGCCCCCGTGAGTTGATCAAGGAGGTCGTCGATTCAGGAAATCAAGTACCAGTTTCTAACTGTGATTTAATTCAGAGCCCGGTAATCAATACAAAGTCACCAAGTTCCATCTTTCTTTTGTACCAGCACGATTGGGCTCCTGCAAGGTGATGAGATGGGATGGATGTGCCCCTTGTGGAGCAGTTCTTGGATCTGTCGCTTGATCTCCTGATTCTCTAATAAAGAGTGGTGATAGACTGGCCCATTGGGCAGCGGTGTGTCGGGGGTTAGATCGATGGGCTGCTTGACCTGGTAGTGCAGAGGTACCCTTATAGGTGAGGAGAAGATATCTGAGTATTCTTCCACGACCTTATCTACTTGCTTCTGCTGTGTGTAGAATTTGATCACAGAGACCCTAGATGTGGCTATGAGATTTCGCTTATTCTAAGAGAGAATCACGAACAAGAAAAATTTCCCCATCTGAGAGATGACCTTCCTGCATTTCTTAGCAAAGAAAAAGGACATATCACTAGGTGGGACTGAATCGGGTATCCTGTACAATTTCCCGTTCAAAGTAATAATAACACTACGAGGACTAGACTCATATACAACATGATTTTTCCATAAATAAGGTTGGCCCAAAAGAACATCACAAACTTCGAGAGGAGCAACACAGAATACCTCGTCTTTGAAGGGATTGATACCGTACGACAATCGACACTCTTGGGTAACGTGGAGATCGCTTCCTTGGAGGAGCCATCAAATGGTGTAGGGTTGTGGGTGCAACATTGTTGGCAGGGCCAACCACTTGATGACCACTACTGAGATGAGGTTCTTTTGGCTACCTCTATCAATGATGAAGTGCAGCAGGTTGCCTTTTACCCACATCTGTGAATGGAAGAGGCACTCTCCTTCTTCTAGCTCGTCTGTTCACCAGGCTAGAGCTTGGTGGTAGAAATGATGGCACTAGGTTCCATGTCAATGATCCATCATCCCCTTTCTCGTTCTAGCTCAGATTTAGAATCTGCATCTGATTCAGAGGATTTGACTTCGGCCACCAACAACTACTTTGAGTGACAGTCAGTAGTGTTATGCCAAGGGCTCTTATGGAAGTCGCACCACTTCCCAATATCTTTCTTTGTCTTTTCGGTGTCCTTCTTTCCTTGTGTCTTGGATTTTTTGTCCTGATATTGTCCATATTTACTCTTTCCTTTGTTTTGTGGTTTGGGGCCGCCCTTTCCTGTATTTTGTTATGAGGGGTTCCCAAGCCCAAATTGCTGCGTCTTTTGCTTGAGCTTCTGCTCGATTTTGACAACATATCGGTAGGCCGCGCCCAAGTATGAGATGTACAAAAATTACATTTTGGTCTATATGTATCTATGCAAAGCACCACGATACATCCAAAAATGACTTTGAGGAGCGCAATAGTAATCTTTTCTCTATTCGAAAAGTTATGTACAAAACAATACCCTTCTAGTAGATTCAACCACTTGTCTACAACATCTGGCTCTATTTGACCTTCAAATATAGTAATATCAAAGTTTATTTGTACCTTGAAGGGGGCGGCGCCTCCGTTCGAAGAAGATGTGTTGCTTGTTGGTAGCCGCCGAAGGATTTGCGTGAAACTATCCATCATATCGTTCCTCTATTGCATGAGGGCTTCCTCAATCAACCGTTTGAAAGGATATCCTATCTAGTCATATTTATTTTCTCTTGCCATAAGAGTTCGCTTGGGCGTGTGAGACCTTCTGTGATCAAGAGAAACAAGCTCGAGACCCAACTCTTTGTACTTCGACCTCGTTGGGGACATGCATTAAGACGACAAGGAGCAGACCACTCTGATACAACTAATCCAGATTTTATGGGCAGAATGAAATGAATACAGATTATTAATAGGTTATTAACACAAAATAGAAGAGATATAGTAAAATTGGTTTTCTATTCAATAACGAAATAAGTTGAAACTGTAAATTGCAACGGAAACAAGCTTACTGGAATGATGGCGGCTTATCTCTGAGAAGAGATGTGACGGCTGCATGAATTCACAAGAAGAAGATTACAATGAGGTTCTGAAGGAATTTTTTTACAATAAACAAGAATTTCAAAACCCTAAACATCCAAAAACCTAACCCTAGGAGATGAAGTGCCAAAAGTCATGTGGGTTCTGTTTGGGTAAGTTAGTACATCAACTTCCCGGGGTCATAACTTTTGCATACAATCTCTTTTTTAGGAATGTGATAGCCCGTTGGAAAGGTATCATTGAGGAGATTCATTAAGGGGACTCAATCATTCCTTTGGATATCATTGAGGAGCTTGATCCTGAAAAACCTTCATTTAGGCCCTCAAAATGGCCCCGAAAGTTAAAACTGCTAAAAATAGTAAATTACCAAAATTGTCAGAAAATTGTTTTGAGCCAGTTTGGAAAAGGTGGGTGGCCACCGATATCCATATGTATCAATCATCCCTCCTTATGAATAAATGGTCTCCATTGTGTTGAGGTCCCCCATCAGATGAGGAAATTTCTATTGAATTTGGCCCCGGGTGAGCCACTTGCCTTGGTGCAGGAGTTGCCCTTATTTGATGACTCAATAAAGATGGATCCTTTGTTGTCAAGTGCCCTTGATATGTGTGTCCAAAATATGATCATTCGATGCCTACTGTATGCAGTCAGGGTTGAGCTCTTTGGGTTTCAGATGTTCTACTACTTCTGAGGTGTCAAATAATGGTGGGAAATAAGGGCGAAGGAGATCCACGTTGAACACTGGGTGCAAGCCAAGGAAAGGATGAATGTTGAGCTCAAAATAATTATGCCCCGTGACCTTGGTGATAGTATACAACACATAATGGAGTGGGTGAAGCTTCTGATGGGGTCCTGTAAGGCATTCTTTCTGCAAGTGCATCCAAACTTTGTCGCCCACATGAAACTTATCTGGAACCCGATGTTGATAATGACGCTGTTTGTACTTGTCATTGGACTTCTGTAGGATATCCTGAACCTGTTGGTGGATGTGCTGGATCCACTTGATGAACCAGGTGGCTTTTTCATCTTCAATTGGAGCAGGAGATGAGTCGGTCGAGGTGACCGCAAGGGGAAGTGCAACATCTATGGGACCCAATGGTTGGAATCCCAACCCCACTTGAAAGGGGCTTTGGTCGATTGAGCTATGCAGAGATCAGTTGTAGCTATTTTGGACATAGGGAAGGCTCTCATCCCATGTGTGAGGATTCTTTGAATTATACATGTGAAGGATATGCACAATCATTCGATTTACAACCTCAGTTTGACCATCTTTCTGGGGGTGGAAGGTCATGGATTTGGTGAGCTTGGTGTCTAGTGTTGTCCAGAGGCTCGACCAGAATGTGATGAGAAATCGACTATCCTGATATGAGACAATGGTTTGTGGGTTTCCAAAATGTTCCCAGACTCTTTCAAAGAAGATCTTGGTAGTGGCCTATGTTGTGATGCTCTTCTTGCAGGCAACCAGAATCGCTATCTTAGAAAAGTGATCAACAACCATAAAAACAAAGTCATTTCCCCGCTTGGTGGATGGGAGGTCTGACATGTAGTCCATTGACATGGATTCCCATGGTCTGTCAGGAGTAGGAGGAGGGGTGTACAGGCCCTATTTCTCAGTGGTTGGTTTCGCAATAGCGCAGGCAGTGCAAGACCTAATATACTTGTCGACCTCTTGTCGAAGTTTTGGCCAGTAGAAATGTTTCTGTAGCATCATTACTGTCTTTTTGATGCCGAAGTGTCCTACCACCCAAATGTAGTGGGATTCCCAGATCATCATCGCTCGCTCACTTGATGGAACACAAATATGACCCAGATGACACAACAACCCATCCTAAAGATGGAAATTATCAACAACTGTGTTTGCACCCAACATTTGGTAGGTGGTGGTGAAGTCAGGGTCTGTCTCATAGAGTTGAGGCCATCCAGATGTCTCATGGCCACAAGAGTCTAGCATCAGGGTGAGTGTCACGACTGGAGGTCTACTAAGGCAATTAGAGACGTGATTGGTGCTTCCTATTTTATACTTGATGTTGAGGTGGAATTGTTGCAAGTATGTGGACCACTTTTGATGGTGCTCATTATGCAATTTTCCCTGTGTCTGCGTGAACTGCAGTGGCTTATGATCAATGTGGATGAATGTCTCCTTCCCAAGAATGTAATGTCTCCACTGGCGGCAGGCTTGCACAATGTAGTACATTTTTTTGTCAGAAGTAGGGTACTTAAGGACAATATTTGATAGTCTCTCACTATGATAGGCCATGGGGTGGCCATGCTGAGTGAGAACGATGCCCATAGCATAGTCTGAAGCATTTGTCTTGATCTCAAAGGGATGTTGCAGGTCTGGTAGTGAAAGTACTGGGGCTGAGCGCAAGCGCTGCTTCAAATCATCGAATGCTTGTTGTTGGGACTAGCCCCATGCAAATTTCGCCTTACCACCACCTCTGTTTATTTGGCTGAGGGCCCATGCAATATGGGAGAATCCCAACACGAACCTGTGGTAGAAATTGGAAAGGCCCAAGAAGCTCCGAAGCTCAGTGACTGTTGTTGGGGCTGTCCAGTCACAGATGACTTGGATCTTGGTTGGATCCACATGTACGCCATGCTAATCAATGATATAGCCTAGGTAATGGACCCTGTCCATGCCGAAGGAGCATTTTTCCAAGTTGGTGTATAGCTTGTGCTACCTCAAGGTGTGAAAAACCCATTGAATATGCTGCAAGTGTTTGGCCCAAGTCTTGCTGTAAATTATAATGTCATCAAGATACACCACTACAAAATTATTGGTGAATGGTCACATGATATCGTCCATCATCCTCATGAAAGTGGCTGGAGAATTTGTCAAACCAAAGGGCATGACCAACCATTCAAAAAGTCCTTCCTTTGACTTGAAGGTGGTCTTCCAGACATCTTTGTGTTCTATCGGGACCTGGTGGTAGCCAGACTTCAGATCAATCTTACTGAAGTATTTGCCCCCCATGAGTTGATCAAGGAGGTCGTCGATTCAGGGAATCGGGTACCTGATTCTGACTGTGATTTTATTCATAGCTCGGTAATCCATACAGAGTCGCCAAGTTCCATATTTCTTTTGTACTAGCACGATTGGGTTCCCGCAAGGTGATGAGCTGGCATAGATTTGCACCTTGTGGAGTAGTTCTTGGATCTGTCGCTTGATCTCCTCATTCTATAATAAAGAGTGGTGATAGAATGGCCCAATTGTTAGTAGTGTGTTGGGGGTCAGATCAATGGGGTGCTTGACCTGGCAGTGCAGAGGTACCCATGTAGGTGAGGAGAAGATATCCGAGTATTCTCCCACGAACTTATCTACTTTCTTCTGTCGTGTGGAAAGATCGGTCGTAGAGAACCTGGCTGTGGATGTGATCTTTAGCTTATTATGAGAGCGAATCACAAAGAAGACAAACTTCCCCATCTGAGAGATGACCTTTCTACATTGCTTAACAAAGATCAAGGACATAACACTAGGTGGGACTGCCTTGGGTATCCTGTACAATTTCCTATTCAAAGTAATAATAACACTACGAGGCTTAGACTCATATACAACATGATGTTTCCATAAATAAGGTTGGCCCAAAATAACTTCACAAAATTTGAGAGGAGAAACATCCCACAATACCTCGTCTTTGAAGGGCAGGGTGCCTTTGCCTTTGACCCACATATGTGAATGGAAGAGGCACTCTCCTTCTTCTGGCTCGTCTGGTTCACCAAGCTGGAGCTTGGTGGTAGCAATGGTGGCATTGGGTTCCACGTCAATGATCCATCATCTGCTTTCTGGTTTTGGCTCAGAGTCAGAATCCACATCTAATTCAGAGGCCTTGACTTCGGCCACCAGCGACTGCTTTGAGCAGTAGTCAGCAGTGTTATGCCAAGGTCTCTTATGGAAGTCGCACCACTTCCCGGTGTCTTTCTTTGTCTTTTCGGTGTCCTTATATCCTTGTGGCTTGGATTGGTTGTCTTGATACTGTCCATATTTACTCTATCCTTTGTTCTGTGGGTTGGGGGCACCCTTTCCTAGCTTTTGTTGTGACGGGTTCCCAGGCCCAAATTTTCGCGTCTTTTGTTTGAGCTTCTGCTCGATTTTGACTGCATATCAGTAGGATGCGCCCAAGGATGAGATGTCTAGAAATTACATTTCGATCTAGATGTATCTATGCAGAGCACCATGATACTTGAGCACCAGATGTCGCTCTGAATCTTTGATACCCAGCTTGGTACGCAAGGTATGGAAGATATTTGTGAAATCTGGCACTGCTTGGTCTCTTTCTTGCCGCATTGTGGTCCATTTGGTATACAGGTCGTCATAACTTTTGACAGCGTAGTATTTTTCCTTAATAGCATCCCTGAAATATTCCCAGGTGGCCATGACTGAAACTAATGAGTTTTCCTCTATTTCCTTTTGCTCACAGAAAGTTTCCCACCAAGCTTTGACATGGGGAACGACTTTGAGGAGTGAAAAAGTAATATTTTCTCTATTCGAAAAGTTATGGACAGAAAAATACCCTTATAGTAGATTCAACTTCTTGTGTACAACATCTGCATCTATCTGACCTTCAAATATAGGAATATCAAAGTTTATTCGTACCTTGAAGGGGGCGGCACCTCCATTCGAAGAAGATGCATCGCCTATTGGTAGTCGTCGAAGGATTTGCGCGAAACTATCTATCATCTCATTCCTCTATTGCGTCAGGGATTCCTCAATAAACAATTTGAAAGGATCTCTTATTTCATCATATTTCTTTTCGCCTGCCATGAGAGGTCTCTTGGGCGTGCGAGACCTTCTATCCTCAAGAGAAACAAGCTCGAGACCCAACTCTTTGTACTTCGACATCGTTGGAGACATGCATTAAGATGACAAGGAATAGACCACTCTGATACCAATAATCTGCATTTTATGAGAAGAATGAAATGAATACAGATTATTAACAGGTTCTTAACACAAAATAATAGAGATACAATAAAATTGTTTTTCTATTCAATAACGAAATAAGATGAAACTGTAAATTGTAGTGGAAACAAGCTTGTTGGAATGGTGGTGGCTTATCTCTGAGAAGAGATGTGACGGTTACGTACATTCTCAATAAGAATATTACAATGAGGTTATGAAGTCATTTTTTTACAATAAACAAGAATTCCAAAACCCTAGGCATCCAAAAACCTAACCCTAGGAGATGAAGCACCAAAAGTCATGTGGGCCCCGTTTGGGTAAGTTAGTACATCAACTTCCCAGGGTTGTAACGTTTGCACACGATCTCTGTTTTAGGCATGTGATGGCCCGCTGGAAAGGTATCATCGACGAAATTAATTTTTGGGGCTCAATCATGCCTTTGGAAATCATTGAGGAGATCGATTCAGAAAAAACCTTCATTTAGGCCCTCAAAATGGCCCCGAAAGTTAAAACTGCTAAAAATAGTAAATTGCCAAAATTGTTAGAAAACTGTTTTGAGCCAGTTTGAAAAGGTGGGTGGCCACCGATATAGATCTAGATCAATCCTCCATCCTTAGGAAGAAATGGTCTCCATTGCGTTGAGGTCCCCCATCATATGAGGAAATTGTTGTTGAATTTGGCCCCGGGTGAGCCACTTGCCTTGGTGCAAGAGCTACCCTGCTTTGACGACTCAATAAAACTATATCCTTTGCTGTCAAGTGCCCTTGATATGTGTGTCCACAATATGATCATTGGATGCCTTTTGTACATAGTCAGGGTTGATCTCTGTGGATGTCAGTTGTTCTGCTACTTCTGAGGTGTTCAATAATGGTGGGAAATAAGGGTGAAGGAGATCCACGTTGAACACTGGGTGCAGGCCAAGGAAAGGAGGAATGTTGAACTCAAAAGCATTATACCCCATGGCCTTGGTGATAGTGTACAGCCCATAACAGAGTGCGCGAAGCTTATGATGGGGTCCTGTAAGGTGTTCTTTCTCCAAGTGCAACCAAACTTTTTTGCCCACTTGAAACTTATGTGGCACTCGATGTTGATCATGGCGTTATTTATACTTGTCATTGGAATTCTATAGGATATCCTGAACTTGTTGGAGGATGTGTTGGATCCACTCAATGAACCGGGTAGCTTTGTCAGATTCAGTTGGAGCAAGAGATGAGTCGATCGAGGTGACCGCAAGGGGAAGTGCAACATCTATGGGGCCCAATGGTTGGTATCCCAATCCCACCTGAAAGGGGTTGTGGCCGGTTGAGCTATGCAGAGCTCAGTTGTAGCTATGTTGGACATAGGGACAACTCTCATCCCATATGCGAGGGTGCTTTTAATTATACATGTGAAGGATATGCACAATCATTCGATTTACAACCTCAGTTTGGCCATTTATCTGGGGGTGGAAGGTCGTGGATTTGGTTAGCTTGGTGTCCAACAGTGACCAGAGGCTCGACCAGAATGTGCTAAGAAATTGACTGTCCCAATCTGAGAAAATGGTTTGTGGGATTCCAAAATATACCTAGACTCTTTCAAAGAAGAGCTTGGCAGTGGCCTCTTCTATGATGCTCTTCTTGTAGGAAACCAGAGTTGCCATCTTAGAAAAGCGATCAACAACCAAGAAAACACAGTCATTTCCCCACTTGGTGGACGGGAGGCCCGATATGTAGCCCATTAAGATGGATTCCCATGGCCTATCAGGAGTAGGAAGAGGGGTGTACAAGCCCTGTTTCTTAGTGGTCGGTTTGGAAATAACGCGAGCAGTGCAGGACTTGATATACTTGTCGACCTCCTGTTGAAGTTTCGGCCAGTAGAAATGTTTTTGTAGCATTGCCATTGTCTTTTCGACGCCAATTTGTCCTGCCACTTGAATGTAGTGGGATTCCCAAATCATCTTTGCTCGCTCACTTGATGGAACACATATATGACCCAGATGACACAACAACCCATCCTGAAGATGGAAATTATCAACAACTGTGTTTGCACCCAACATTTGGTAGGTAGTGGCAAAGTCAGGGTCTGTCGCATAGAGTTGAGGCCATCAAGATGTCTCATGGCCGCAAGAGTCTAGCACCATGGTGACTCTCATGACTGGAGGTTTGCTGAGGCGATCAACGACGTGATTGGTGCTTCCTATTTTATACTTGATGTTGATGTGGAATTGCTGCAAGTATGTGGACCACTTTTGATGGCAGCCATTCTGCAATTTTCTCTGTGTCTGCTTGAACTGCAGTGGCTTATGATCAATGTGGATGATTGTCTCCTTCCCAAGAATGTAATGTCTCCACTGGCAGCAAGCTTGCACAATGGAGTACATTTATTTGTCATAAGTAGTGTACTTATGGATAGTATCTGACAGTGTCTCACTATGATAGGCCACGGGGTGGTCGTGCTGAGTGAGAATGGCAACCATAGCATAGTCTGAAGCATCTGTCTCGATCTCAAAGGGATGTTGTAGGTCTGGTAGTGAAAGTACTGGGGCTGAGCACAATATTTGCTTCAAATCATCAAACGCTTGTTGTTGGGACCGACCCCATGCAAATTTCGCCTTACCACCACACCTGTTTATTTGGCTGAGGGCCCATGCAATATGGGAGAATCCCAACATGAACCTGTGGTAGAAATTGGAAAGGCCCTAGAAGCTCCGAAGCTCAATGAGTGTTGTTGGGGTTGGCCAGTCACGGATAAATTGGATCTTGGATGGATCCACATGTACGCCATGTTGATCAATGATTTAGCCCAAGTAATGGACTTTGTCCATGTCGAAGGAGCATTTTTCCAGGTTGGTGTATAGCTTGTGCTGCTGTAGGGTGTACAAAACCTGTTGAATATGCTGCAAATGTTAGGCCCAAGTCTTGTTGTAAATTAGAATGTCATCCAAATACACCACTACAAAAGTATTGGTGAATGGTTGCAGGATATCGTCCATCATTCTCATGAAAGTGGCTGGAGCATTTGTCAAACCAAAAGGCATGACAAACCATTCAAAAAATCCTTCATTTGACTTGAAGGTAGTCTTCTAGACAATGTCTGTATGTTTTATCAGGACCTGGTGGTAGCAGACTTCAGATAAATCTTAGTAAAGTATTTGGCCCCCGTGAGTTGATCAAGGAGGTCGTCGATTTGGGGAATCGGGTACTGGTTTCTGACTGTGATTTTATTCAGAGCCCGGTAATCAATACAGAGTCGCCAAGTTCCATCTTTCTTCTGTACCAGCACGATTGGGCTCCCGCAAGGTGATGAGCTGGGACAGATGTGCCCCTTGTGGAGCAGTTCTTGGATCTTTCGCTTGATCTCCTCATTCTCTAATAAAGAGTGGCAATAGAATGGCCCATTGGTAAGTGGTGCGTCAGGGGTCCAATCGATGGGGTGCTTGACCTGACAGTGCAGAGGTACCCCTGTAGGTGAGGAGAAGATATCCGAGTATTCTTCCACGACCTTATCTACTTGCTTCTGCTATGTGTAGAGGTCGGTCGCAAAGACCCTTGATGTGGTTGTGATCTTTCGCTTATTCTGAGAGAGAATCACGAAGAAGACAAACTTCCCCATCTGAGAGATGACTTTCCTCCATTGCTTAGCAAAGATCAAGGACATAGCACTAGGTGGGACTGCCTCGGGTATCTTGTACAATTTCCTATTCAAAGTAATAATAACACTACGACGCCTAGACTCATATACAACATGACGTTTCCATAAATAAAGTTGGCCCAAAAGAAGATCACAAACTTCGAGAGAAGCAACATCACACAATACCTCGTCTTTGAAGGGCTTGATGTCGTACGACAGTCGACACTATTGGATGATGCGGACATCGCTTCCTTGGCAGAGCCATCCAATGGTGTAGGGTCGTGGGTGTAGCGTTGTTGACAGGGCTAGCCGCTTGACGAATTCTCCTAAGATGAGATTCTTCTAGCTACCGCTATCAATGATGAAGTGCAGTGGGGTGCCTTTTACCCAGATCTATGAATGGAAGAGGCGCTCTCCTTCTTCTGGCTCATCTAGTTCACCAGGCTGGAGCTTGGTGGTAGCAACGGTGGCACTGGGTTCCGGGTCAATGACCCATAGTCCCCTTTTTAGTTCTGGCTCAGAGTCAGAATCCGCATCTGATTCAGAGGCTTTTCCTTCAGCCACCAGCGACTGCTTTGAGCGGCAGTCGGCAGTGTTTTCCAAGGGCTCTTATGGAAGTCACACCACTTCCCGGTATCTTTCTTTGTATTTTCGGTGTCCCTCTTTCCTTGTGGCTTGGACTGGTTGTCATGATACTGTCCATATTTACTCTATCCTTTGTTCTATGGGTTGGGGCCACCCTTTCCTGGCTTTTGTTGTGAGGCGTTCCTAGGCCCAAATTGCCACATCTTTTGTTTGAGCTTCTGCTCGATTTTGATGGCATATCGATAGGCCGCCCCCAAGAATGAGATGTCCAGAAATTCCATTTTAGTATGGATGTATATATGTAGAGCACCGTGATACTTGAGCACTAGATGTCGCTCTGAATCTTTGATACCCATCTTGGTGCGCAAGGTATGGAAGATATTTTTGAAATCTAGCATTACTTGGTCTCTTTCTTGCCCCAGTGTGGTCCATTTGGTATACAGGTCTTCATAACTTCTGATAGGGTAGTATTTTTCCTTTATAGCATCCCTGAAGGATTCCCAGGTGGTCGTGATTGAAAATAATGAGGTTTCCTCTTTTCCTTTTGCTCCCAGAAATTTTCCCACCAATCTTTGACATGGGGAACGGCTTTGAGGAGTGCAAAAGTAATCTTTTCTCTATTCGAAAAGTTATGGACAGAAAAACACCCTTTTAGTATATTCAACCACTTGTCTACAACATCTTCATCTATCTGACCTTCAAATATAGGAATATCAATGTTTATTTGTACCTTGAAGGGGTCGACGCATCCGTTCGAAGAAGATGTGTCGCCTATTGGTAGCCGCCGAAGGATTTGCGCAAAACTATCCATCATCTCATTCCTCTGTTGCGTGAGGGATTCCTCAATCAATAGTTTGAAAGGATCTACTGTCCTGTCATATTTTTTTTCTCTTTCCATGAGAGGTCACTTGGGCGTGCGAGAGCTTCTGTCCTCAAGAGAAACAAGCTCGAGACCCAATTCTTTGTACTTCGACCTTATTGGGGACTTGCATTAAGACGACAAGGAGCAGACTACTCTGATACCACTGATCCGGATTTTAAGAGAAGAACGAAATAAATACATATTATTAAGAGGTGATTAAAAAAAAATAATAGAGATACAGTAAAACTAGTTTTCTATTCAATAACGAAATAAGCTGAAACTGTAAATTGCAGTGGAAACAAGCTTACTGGAATGGTGGCGGCTTATCTCTGAGAAGAGATGTGACGGATGCGCGCATTCGAAAGAAGAAGATTACAATGAGGTTCTCAAGGAATTTTTTTACAATAAAAAAGAATTCCAAAACCCTAGACATCCAAAAACCTAACCCTATGAGATGAAGCGTTAAAAGTCATGTGGGCCTCGTTTGGGTAAGTTAGTACATCAACTTCTCGGGGTCGTAACTTTTGCATACGATCTCTGTTTTAGGCGTGTGATAGCCCGTTGGAAAGGTATATTCGAGGAGATTCATTTTGTGGGCTCAATCATTCCTTAGGATATCATTGAGGAGCTCGAACCCAAAAAAACCTTCATTTAGGCCCTCAAAATGGCCTCGGAAGTTAAAACTGCTAAAAATAGTAAATTGCCAAAATTGTCAAAAAATTGTTTTTAGAAAGTTGAAAAATGTGGATGGCCACCGATATCCATCTACATCAATAATTTTTCATGGTGCATCATCACCGAAATGAACCTGTCCAAAATCACCTTTAACAGAATCTAGAAAATGTTTCCTATGGGGCGTGGAATGAAATGAATCTCTTAAAACTACTACCCAAGACTCATAAATATTATCTACAGAATGAATCAAAGAATCTTGTAACACATCACCCATTACATTTTCTTCTTGATTTTTATCCTGTTGTCCATCTCTTTCTTTCTTTGGAGATCTGCAGTCTTTCTTCAGATGTCCTTTATTCCCACAATTCCAACACTCTATCTTTCCCAGTATCGATTTGGATCTTCCCTTCCTAGAATTCTCGTGGTTCCTTGAGCCCTTTCCTCTATCCTTTCCTCTTCCCCTATTCTCCATGTTTAACACATTACCTTATGTCTCACATGTTATTTTCTATTGCATTTCCTCGCTAAGGATAACACCAACAACATCATCAAATTTTAGAGTGTTTGAACCAGGGAAGGAGTTAGTTACAGTCATGGCCAAGTCGTTCGATCTTTCTGGAAATGAGAACAATATTAGAAGATCCTTGACCTCATAATCAAAGTCCACTTTTACAAAACTTAGCTAATTAGTAACCGTATTAAATTCATTTAAATGCTCTGCAACAGACCCACAATAATCGCTTCATTTCTATTAGTAATGGGAAAAAAATGGAGGGTTGTATTTTCTTGATAAATTAGTAATGGATTTTATGTGGTGATGTTAATAAAATAATGAAGGGTTTTATTTTCTTGATAAATTAGTAATGGGAAAAGAAAAAAAATGGGTTATATTTCTATAACTCAAAACCTATTGTTTTAAGCCTCGCAAAAGTGTAAAGGGTTCATGTAAGCCTCTTATTAGGGAGGGTGAAGAGGGTAGTGTTGTGGTGTGTTTGATATATATCTAATGATAATAATTAGATATGACATAGAGGTGTATTTGGAGAATGAATTTTAGTCCTGCTTATGATTTTTTTTATTGTAACCAAAGACAAAACCTATTATTTTAAGCATTGTGAAAGTGTAAAGGGTTCAAGTGAGCTTCGTATTAGGAAGGGTGAAGAGGGTAGTATTGTGGTGTATTTGATATATATCTAATGATAATAATTATATATGACATAGAGGCGTATTTGGAGAAAGAATTTTAGTCATACTCACGATTACAACTATGATTGATGTAGAGTTTTGTGGTGATGTTAATAAAATAATGAAGGGTTGTATTTTCTTGATAAATTAGTAATGGGAAAAGAAAAAATGGGTTATATTTCTATAAATTTGTATCATATATGAAAAAAATGACTTCTTTGTAAATGTGATATATATATGAGAGATGTATGTAATTTTGTTGAGATACAATTAAGTCATTAACATATTATTATATTTTTTTGATAATTTTGAATTTTAAAAATGAGTTATGTTTCCACAGTTATGTATTACATATGAAAAAATTGATATATATATATATATATATATATATATATATAATTTATTTTTTTAAGTATTTAAAACATTAATATATAGTTATATTTTTTTTATATAATTTTGAATATTATGTTGGTTTTAGTAATTTTAAACATAAATTTATTAGAAAAAGAATTCATTTACAAATTGAATTCATAGATTTTCTTTAAATATATTTATTAATAAAATTTCACTATATCACATTACATTTGCAAGTGTTATCACATTACATTTGCAAGTGTTAGTAATTTTTGTAGTTTTCAATGTATTATATTTATAAGTTATATAAATTTTATAATATTTTTATCACAAGTGTTATTAAATTTTATATTTTCAACTTATTATATTTATAAGTTATAAATTTTATAATATTTTCAACTTATTTATATTTATTAATACCCTTTGATATGTGAATATAAATATACAATTTTAAATAATAATATATAAGTTCACTGATAGTTTCTCGAGGAGGCTTAACATGGTATTTCGATTCTAAATGGTATGTTTAAATCACCGCCTACATGGTGTGTTTAAATAAATGGTTGGATGGGTGCGAAAAACAAAATATAGATACAGGGTTGGAATCAGGTGAGAAAGAAGTAATAGTGAGGTTTTAAATAAGTAGGAAAGAAAGGACTAATGAAGGGTGAAAATAGATACTTCTCTCCACTTGGCTAAAAAAGATATTTATTAAGGTTATACTCCTTCACTTGGTAGAATATTGGTTGTACTCCTTCATTAAAACCATGATTGCTTTTCTTCACTAGGTGGAAGATTGATTTCTCTTCTTCACCTGGTTGAGGTGGAATCCTCGCCTCAAAAGAGGTGGAAACTGAAGCTAAAATGACTGCCCAAGAGATAGGTGGAAACAGGGAATAAGGTGGGTAAGTATCACACCCATCACGTAAGTTTTCTTTGATAAAAGATCAAGTAAAAACTATTCTCTCACTATCGCAACTCACTTTAGCTTGGACAACTATTGGAATAACTCTACTAATGGTCTCGCTAGCGCAAACTATTGGATTATTTGAAGACAAAACCTAACCTACAAGCGTTAGTTAGAAACTACCGGATATATTTATTGGCAGTAGGATACGAGCATTAGCGAAGAGACTTAACTTGTTTTATATTTGGTAAAGGAAGGAGGATACGTGCATTAACGAGGGGTGATAAACGGGCGAGTATACGAGCTTAAATATCGACCATCGGGAGGGAGAGGTACGGTAAGTTACTCTTAGACCGTAGAGAGGGAGAGGTTATTTTTTAGACTCAACTGCGACGGTTTATGAGAGGTGAAAATCGGTAAGTGAGGTTACGTTAAGTAGCTTGCCCGAGGTACAAGGGAAAGTTACGAGCAAGTGCTCCCAAATATGGGTAGGGACCCTAAATAAAATGGAGGTGGTCGATGCCATGATAATAGTGGTCGCATGAACTAGTATTGTTGATGGTAAATTCTCCTCTAATAACCTGGCCGTGTCGATGGTAAATTCAGTAAGAAAAGGGTCTTAAAGATCACGGAGAATAGAGAAGTCACTAAACACTATAAAGCAGCCAAGAAAGAAATGCTTCAAAGACTTAGCTATGCTTTGTCGAGGGAGAGAGAAAACCCTAGAGAAGCCCCATGTAGGCCCTAAAACCTAGCGAGTGTGCTACTGAAGAGATTAGAATGAAATGCAACTTGATTCCAAGTGGATAAAAGTGCAAACTTCTATCCATATTACCAACGTTTTTTTTGGTTGGTTATTTTCCCTAGACTTTACTTTTCATTCTCTATTCCCTCACACGTGACCATATTGATCGTCTTAATTTTCCTTGTGAAAATGCCAATGGCACACAACTCCAACATATGGGTAGTTAGAGCCTAGTACCTCAATTTCCATTGGAATCCAGCCTCATGTTTTTATGTGAGCACAATTTCAGAAAATGTCAATGGCACACAACTCCAACATATGGGTAGCTAGAGCCTAGTA
>ML785475.1:30289-50902 GCA_009831015.1 Picea engelmannii
CCTTGTAAGAAAATCATACTCTGTTTCAATCTTAGATGTCCTTATTATTCTGGTAAGAAAATAATTATGTGGGTAAATTGTTGAATACAATAACCAATTTATGTATATGGTATGATATTGAGAAAATTATTTGGTTATGAGATGATAACAATGATGTTGATGGTTATGATTTCATCTATTCATGTTTGGAGTAGCACACATGGCACAAGAATTTGTCTTCAGTACAATTCATTTATATCTCAAGATTTGTTTGAATGTTAATGTACTAGGCAGCTTAGAATTTGAAATAATTGCTAGTTGAATGGAAAGGAATTATAGTAATGCCAATAAATTGATTACCTTACCAGACAATAAATTTGGGTGAATAAATTAATGCCTAGATTTGTCACTTTTGACTAGATTTAGTTTTGTAGATTGAAAAAGGAGATTATGGTGTTGTTTCTAATCTTATTACAATTATATTGTGCTAAGAGATAAACTTTTTGTGTTTAAAACCAAAGTTCAAATTATGGTGTTATCAATATTCTAATTTATTGAAGAAATGTAGTGGTAATGGTGGAACTTTTTCCTTGTGGGAAAATTCTTGTAACAAGCTTTTTGTATAAGCTTTATTTCAAAGGTAGAAAGGACGAATTCCAATTTTTTCCAATGGTATCTTTTTTACTTATGTTGTAGAGGCTGGAGAAATGAACAGTATAGGTAAATACTAATTTTGTGGAACAATTTTGGTAGGAAACATGTGAAGTCTTGCTGACAAGAAGCCAATTTTCCTTAGAGAGTGAAAATGTTTTATAAAACCAAAGGAACTATAATATTTTGACACTTATTATTCTTTAGTGAAGTACTTTTTTGTGATCATGGCTACTCTAATGAATGATTGACTTAATGTTGTTTCTCTTTCAAAATTAGGAATTGAATAGTTGTTGGTTATAATTTAATTAGTGAAAATTTTGGTTGGTAAGGTCATGTTAGGAAATCTCTTAAAGATTGATGAGATTGGTCATTTTTTCTATGCATATTCATTTGTGAAATAGGTTTTTCAAATTGTGTTGAATATTGTTGGGTTTCAATGAATGATTTGAATCTTGAGCTCTTTATGGAAAATACATATTTGTTTATTAACTGTAATTTGAATGAATACTTGGATAAGCGCCAGTTTACACTCTTTCCAATTGATTTCTTCGCATGTGAGATGCAATGGTGGTGGTAGTGTTGCTTGCATAATGTTAATGATGAATTGCATTAGCTATTTGTCTTATCAATGATGATTGTGTTGTTTCTTTGAGATCATGTTTATAACTCCCAAGCTTGTTGTGGAGTATGCAGTTGGTTATTTATTTGTCTATTAAAAAAAATTAAAAAATCATTATTGAATTAATATAGGCCATTAGACTTAGTTAAATCAGTGATAAAATTGAATCACTGAAATGATAAATGGTTAAATGAAATTGTATTTTAAGTGCAACAATAAAATTATTCCAAGAGGATAACAATTTACCATTTTTCTTCATGTACTCTTGAGTTTTGGCTTCCCACCAAATGAGTGTTGCACTTTCCAATCTAAGAGAATCAAGTTGAATCTTACTTTCATCATTTTTGACTCTTTGTATCCTAGAATACACTTCAATCTGATGAATCCAGCTATCCAATTTCTCAGCATTTACCTCTCCATTGTACAAGGAAATTCAAACTTAATATCAAGCTTAAGAAAAGGAGTTTGTAGAGGAATTTTACCATGTTATTTCAAATAATTTGGAGGTGGTTGTGAAATGGTAGAAGAGGTGGAAGATGGAGGTGAAGGAGTTGGAGTGTCACCATTCCCTCCATTTCCCTTTGGATTTTTATCACTGCTATATCCATTTCCCTTTGGAGGGTTGGAGCTTTCACCTTGCAACTTTGCATTTATTTATTCAAGTAAAACTTTCACCATCTCTGTCATATCATAGAAAGATTTTCTGAAAGTTTCATCCTTTGATGTAAGAGTTTCATGACTCTACCCACTAGCCATACTTGGTGAATATCTGCTTGAAGCTTGAGGTGATTGTGTAGTTCTCCTTATTAAAAGTTGAGAACTGGGCGAGCTACAAGTTGAACTTCTCCTCTTGTCAGCTTCAACCTTGTAAGCATCAGCTGAATAAAAAAAAAAAAAAAAACTTGCAAACAATCAAACCTTCAAAAACCTATGCTTTTATACCAACTTGATTTGAAAACCAAAGGATTGAGTCTCTTTAAAAATGAAAGTGAAATTTGTATGTGCTTGGGTAATAGGATCAAGTTACAAATGCATAAAACTTAATGAGTTTTTTACTTAATCATGAGCAGCATAAACAGTCATAAACAACCATCAAAATACAAATATTAACACAGAAAAATGATAAAGGAGTTCACCCCTCTCTTGGGCTACCTATCCTGGTCTAGCTTCCAATAGATCATCTTCATTAATGCTCAAAGTGTCAAAATCAGTGCTTTACAATGCTCAAAATGAGAAAATGATGGCTTCAATGGCTCTAGAATATCCAAAAACCCCTAGTTGGGCTCTTCCTGCACCTTGTTTGGCCAAAATCTGAGTTGGAATCACTCCCTGGAGGTTTCTCCCAATTATTTGTTGTCTCTACTCGCCAAAACGCACCCAGAATGACTGAACTTAGACTCTGTTTGTTTTTTGTGCCAAAAAATAGCACCCACGTGCATCCCGCAAAATCAGGAAAATTGTCAGCAGTACGGACCTGCCACATCAGCAGTACGACCCTGTCACATCAGTAGTACGACTCTACCACATGACCACTGTACGGAATGTACAGTCAGCAAAATTTCACTTGTTTGGCAAAGCAGAAAGAGCGCGATATCTCTTGCATACGAAGTCTCTTTGAACCCATTCAAGTTGTGTTGGGATTGTGAGGATGAGGCCTACACACGAGTCCGTTTTTAAGCAATTCTGAGCACTTTGATTTTTGAGCATATTTTGATCCCCTAGATCAATCGTAGGAACCAAGTTTTTGCAAGGATGAGGGGATGTGAGGTCATCAACATGTTCATTGATACTTGTATACCCTTTGTGCAATATTGTCTGTCCCTATCCCTTGATTAATTGGAAAACTCAATTATACAACACCATTATAACACAGATTGTGACATAGGCCATTCACTGGAACATTCATAATTACTTCACAACACTCATATAATAAACAGAGCTAGGTATAATCATGCATAAACATAACATTCATGAAAAATAACATAAAAATACACATTCAGACACAAAATTTAACGTGGTTCATCCAATCCTTGGGCTACATCCACAACCACTGGCTTCTTTATTATTCTTTGTGTAATTCATATTACGCTTATGCACTACGCTAAAATAGATACATAATGATAGAATTCCCCATCCTACCTAGCTAGTCTGCAGTGCAAGCCTCTCTCTGCAAACTCTCCCCTAACCCTTCAAACATAGACTCTCTTTCATTCTCAGCTTATTCTCTCAACAACAAAAACAACAACAACCTATTCTCTTACCCTCATCGAACCCCATTCTTCCCAACCCATCACATATTTATACACAGAGTTGGGGGCTCAAAAACCTACTAGATTCTCCCAAAACCCTATGACAACTAATTATGAATCATTCCAACTCATGACAACACATATTTTTTGCGTGCTTTTCCAGATTTCATGCCTACATGCTTCTTTTCCTTCCTTTTTTCGTGTATGATAGTTTTCCTTCCTTATTGCATGCATGCTACTTTTCATGCTTTATATCCTTGATTTATTTCCTTGCTTTATCTTCTTATGTGCCGCCAAATGAAACTTTACTATGCTCTTCGGTCCTGAATGCGCCTTTACTATGCACTTCGATCCTGAATGTTCCTTCCCTATGCACTCCTCAACCCTTAGGGTATTTCTCAAAATTGCATATAAAATTTCTTTCCAACAGGCCCCCAACACTCACCTATGGCTCATCCCGAGCCAATCAGGCATGTTGCATCACTCCCTTCCATAACTCCATAAATTTTTGCAATGTCTCTTTGGCTGTAGTGACTTATTTCTTTGCCTCAACCTCCCTCTCTAGGATTTCTTCTACGATTTGTGTTCTTAACATCGCAAGATTCTCTTCACAGTCTTGCTCTACTTGCTTCACCATTCCTTGCATCACTGCCAATCCCCTGATTATCATGATTGCTTCTTCCTTTAGGGGTTCCAAGAGTTGTGATATAGTATTCTACTCTCCCCTCATCTTCTTTATCTCATTGTATACCTATATGTTTGCAAGTATGGACATCATGTGTTCTATTGGTGGAAAAGTGTTTATTCTTTCATTGGATTTCTACGCCTTCTCCTGTGCACTTATTATTATTTCCTCGATTTATTTCAATTCTGATGACACAATCAGTTGTGTCCAAATCTATGTGCTTTCTTCACATACCCTTGCACACTCCTCACTGAGACTCTTAATGCTTGCGAATGATGTTATAGTTGTTATGTCTCTTTGTTCCTTCTTCATAGTTGGTGTACTTGGTGTGGTGTGTGAATCCAAATCTCCAATCCTATTGTAAAATCCTTGAATTACTTTGTTTATTTTTTATATCTTCTCCTCTATTGTGGCTTCTACCACCAATGGTATCTCGAGAATTGCCCTATATATATTCTGGATGGATTGTTGTACCCTCTCAACATTTTTTTCGACCTCATCCTTTTCTTGCAATACCTTAGTATGAACCTTTTGCAGGTTTTCTTTATCTCTCACTACCTTGGTTGACTCTGTTCTCATTTCTTCTGCGTGGAATAGTATTTCCTATGCCACCCCTTCCTGCAATCCTTGTAATTCTTCCATGGGTATCTTTGAAAAGACTAAGTCCAGGTGACTTAGTACTTGTGCCTATTCCTTCATCTCTGACATAGGGAACTCAATTACTTTCGGTGAGATGTTCAAAATTTGGCACCCTGTTGCGATCCTTGGAAGGTACGAAGTAGTGGCCCTTGCTTCTCTAGTCGTGCTTGTTGGTTGGCCTTCAACGGATATTCTTTCTGGTGATATGCTCATTTCCAGCAACCACTGTTGTAACGTCTTCAAGTGCTCTTGCACCTTCTTTCTCATGTCTTCTTGTAGTTGTAACACCTTTTGAGCTTCCTCCTCTGTGGCATACCTTAGTTGGTAGCCAATTCTATCAATATCACCATCTTTCAAGGTGTAGATAGTTGGTGGTTTATGTGCTTTCATATCCTTACATGGAGTTATTGTTTTTCTCTTACCCTTGTCTTTCCTCTTTTCCCCTACATTTTGGACTGTCTCTTGCACGTCCCATGCACCATTTCCTTGTTCATTTCCTTGTTCCTCATCTAGTTCTTCATATTCATTCTTTCATTCCTCTTCCTTATCAAGGTGCTCTATTTCTTCAGCTGGAACTTTCCATTCCTTGTCCCAGTTGTTAGCACTCTGTAAATTTGTTCGGCTGATAAACAAAATGACAGAGGTAACCTAAAAATCAAATTTAGAGTTGGGTACTAGCCTGCTCATCTCGGAGAGGGCTCTCTCCTTTCACTTGGTCTTTAATAGATGAATTTTCTTTAACAAACCAATGTCTAGGTTTCGTTGTTTTGAGAGGTTTTTTATAAATTTGTTGGCAAAGAAGGGGAGGGACACTTAGGGATATGGAGTCAAACTTATGAAATGAATGGAAGCACTGACTGGTCAATAGAAATCTCCATAGGATAAAGGCTAAATGAGGCAATAAATCTGAGTTATAAATTGTAAATTTATAGAGTGTAGGAAGAAAAGAAAAACATATAACTACATCAAAGCATTAAATAAAATGAATTATGAATTAGTTAGGAAGAACTTAACACAATTTAAATTTCTTCAGTCGAGAGCATCACAAGATGAATTCTAGGACTTTGACTATCCAATTTAAACATACGACAGTGAAAATGAAATCAGAAATACAGGAAATACATACAAAGAGAGGAGACAAAACTCAGGTCACCACCATTAGAATATTTTCATGGAAAATTCAAGACTTATGCATGTATATTCTATTCAGCTTCAGAAAATTACATTCAAGTTCTGAATAGCTAAAATTGTGCCCTTGCACTTCTGCCAACCCCTAATACATTTGGAAATCCTAATATTTATACAAGTTGAACTCCTTTGGTTTGAAACTGATTACAAATATTAAAATGAACCGTTTCGGTTTCAAAATTGAATACAATAATTACAATGGACAGTTTCGGTTTGAAACCAATTACAATAATTAGCAAGAGAACGTTTCATGATCTGGATTCTGGCTCTTCTGGCATTTCAGTTTCTTTCCTCACAACTTGCTCTGCTATGGTCTTCCACGTGATCTTCCATCTTAAGTGACATATGGACATCATCTACTGGACCCTGGAAAACTGCACTTTGTCTTACCCAGTTGTACTATCTCCTTCCATTGCAAGTCAAAATGGATATCATAATTTGTCATTTATTTAATCAAGATCTCTAGGTCAATGAAAGAAGTATATGTCATGAATGGTAGTCCAATTTTGACTTCTTTGAACCGATTCTGAATCCCAAATTCTGTAATCAGATGCTCAACTAGTATAGCTCCTTTCAGATTTTCCTCCAGGGTTTCGAACTTGGAGTGATCCATTCTGCACTGAGTGAGGTGACGCAGCCGCGCTCGCAAGCACGTCCGCTCATAGGATCTTCTCTTTTCCACTGGCCCTAAGAACTCCAAACGTTCTTCTACTTCCCTATTGGGAAGTCTACACCCACATCAATCCTCGTGGGGTTCCCCCTTCTTTACAATCGGGGAATCGGACTTCGCGAATTCGCGAATCCAGTGGTCAAGTGTTTGATTCTCGAATCCTCGAAACCCGACACAAGTCAACGCTGACCTTTTCCCTCTCCTATCAGAACTTTACCTATCGCGATTTCAACACTCGCGATGTTGAACAACTTGTCTCTCTGACTCCTGAACCCTGATACGTCGAAACTCCGATGTGCTCGCGAGTTGACTTTTCAACGGTCCCTTTACTCCATCGGCATTTCGGAGTTCGCAATATCGCGAATCCTAATGCAATGTGTTCGGCACTTCACTCCGTGAATCTCCGATATGGTATGCCACCTGTCCATTCACCGACTCCACTATGGCCCACACGATCCTTTAGTCGTCGGGATATCGCGTTTAGCGATTTTGCGATTCTTGTTGCTATGTTCACGGGACTTCCACTTACGAATCCCCGATACACGATTCCACGTGTAAATCCGACGGTCCTCGTGACTTGGATCTACGATCCTTCTCCTCCTGAGCTTTGAACTTATTGGGAATACTACACTGTATCTCCCCTGCTCCTCTGTGAGATCTGATGGCTCACGGAGTTTCGTGAAATATCCTCAGAGAATTTCGTCCATCCGTCTTTCCTTGATGATTCCTGTGAATGACCAAATGTTGCTTCACGGAACTCGTCCACCTGCACGTAAACTTGCGACGCCTTTCAAATTATTTCAGTCGCAACTTCCCTTGCGTTGTTCTTCAACAATTTCAAAGGCCTCGTCCTTCTTGAGCTTTTTCACGCTTTTGCGCCTTCTTAGAAAACCCCTCTTGCTCGCACTCCTTGCGGAAACCTTTCAAACACGTCGAAGTGTTGAATTATTTCGACGTTGCGCACTCCTGCAGCAGCGGTCTCTCAATTCTCTACTCAGATTTCAACTCTGAGACTTTCCTCGGCCTGCGCACTCCTTGCACGGCTCCTGTGCCCAACTGCACTTGTGGGTAAATGAGAACAAAAGCTAAACTATCTGAGTCCTCTGTCAACGCACTCCTTGTGGACACTTCAACTGCACTCCTTGCAGGAATCCTTGCTCAGATAGAGAAACAATTGAAACTCATTTCTTCTCCCTTTCAGACTTCAAGCTTAAACATGAAATCATATACACATCATATAAAAGCAAATGTATAACTGGAAGCAAACATTCATGAGCATATCATTCAGCATCAATACATAGAGAACAAACACAGAACCATGAATTTGAATCAAACTCTTCTATTAATTCAAATATATGTACATGGGTGTTCTTACACAGCTCTCTGCATGCTCTTTCTCCAATGCTTCTTCATAATCTTCCATAATGTTACAATATACAATGAGGGTGTCTATATCCCATTTCCCTCTTGCGCTCTCAAACAGTCTAATCTAGAATTAAATTCTATCTACCTGCATTAACTACTTTAAATGCTTTCTACCTACTAAGGACAAGAGCTAAAGTCTCAAGGTCCGATTACAATATACAAGTGTGCTTCATCTTAATGGCTCATTTAAGATCGTGCAACAACTTCAAGGTGTTTTAAAAATTTGTCCTGGCACTCATCCAACTGTCCTCCGCTTTCGCGCTAGCTTGCTTGATGTGGGAGATGCTCCTGCATCATACTCCCTTACTTGAAAACTTTCATGGTATCATGTCCATGAGATCCTACACGGTCTGTCCATGCCTCTGTATCTCCACTTCAGTCTCCTAGCTGGCATCTTCAAATGGATGGTTCTTCCATTTGACTAGATACTCAAAGTATTTCTTTCGCCTGGTCCTCTTGCTCACTTTATTATCCAGTATGCTTTCCATCTGCGGCTTATCTGCAACTGGCATCTGCTTTGTCCACTGGATCACTGGCTGCTCAATCCCATCTCCTGCTTCTCCATCTCTATATGGGTACAAATCTGAGATATTGAATATCGGAGAAATTCCGATCCCATCGGGTAATTCGATCTCGTAAGCGTTTGCCCCAAATTTCCTCAAGACCCTACATGGCCCAATTTTCTTCATCTTCAGCTTATTATATGTTCCTCTCGGGAACCTTTCCTTTCTCAAGTGTGCCAGAACCAGATCACCAACCTTAAAATGAATTTGTCTTCTATGCTGATCTGCTCTGCGCTTGTATTCTTGACTTGAATTCAACAGTCGTTGCTTCACCTGACTGTGAAGTTCCTTCATCGCCTCTGTGAATTCTTTTGCACTAGCGCTCCTAGTCGCAGTTTGTTCTGAATCCCTTAGTTTAGAATTTCCTCTCGGTTGCATGCCATAGACAACCTGAAATGGACTTTGACCTGTGCTCCTGTTGACTGAGTCATTATACGCAAACTCTGCCCGTGGTAATATGTTGTCCCACTGGCTATGGTGTTTTGTCACCAAGATCCTCAGCAAGTCTCCCAGACTTTTGTTCACCACTTCTGTCTGCCCATCCATCTGAGGATGATAAGATGAACTAAATAACAAGTTAGTTCCTAGCTTCTTCCATAAGGTCCTCCAAAAATGCCCTATGAACTTTGTGTCTCGATCCGAAACAATACTCCTCGGCAACCCATGAAGTCGAATGACCTTCTTGAAAAACAGGCTCGTAATGTGAGTTGCGTCACTGGTTTTCTGACATGGAATGAAGTGTGCCATCTTGGAAAATCTATCTACTACCACAAAGATTGAATCACAACCTCTTTGTGTTCTTGGTAACCCTAATACAAAATCCATGCAGATTTCATACCACGGCCTTTTTGGTATGGGAAATGGTTGATAAAACCCTGCATTCTGTTTCCTTCCCTTCGAATGCTGGAAAATTCTGCATCTGTCTACGAATATCTTGACATCTGCTCGCATTCCCGGCCAAAAATATGACTCATTCATCTTTGTGAACGTCTTGTCGTGACCAAAGTGCCCTGTCAATCCTCCACTATGTTTCTCCTTCAGCAGATTCTCCCTCATCGAGCATTTCGGAATACACAGCTGATTGCCCCTAAACAACAATCCTTCCTAGATCATGTATTCGGTCCATTGGCTTCTATCTTTGAGAACTGGATTCTCAGCTGCTTCATATGCTTCCCCAAAATCCTGATCATCAACGTACATGTCCCTGAGATCATCAAAACCCAATGTTTTGACTCGGAACTCCTGCAACAGCAAACACTTACTGCTCAAAGAATCAACCACTTTGTTAGCAGTACCAGAAATATGTTTAATCACAAAAGTGAAATTCTGCATATACTTAACCCATTTGACATGTTTCTGATTCAACTTTTCCTGTTGAGTCACAAAATGCAGGGCATGATTGTCACTGTACAAGACAAACTCTTTCGGGATCAAGTAATGCCTCCATTTCTTCAATGCCTAGATGATAACATAAAACTCCTTGTCATATGTGGAGTACTTCAATTTTGCTTCATTCAGCTTCTCGCTGAAGTATGCTATCGACCTGTCTTCTTGACTTAAAACTGCCCCTATTGCAAATCCACTTGCATCGCATTTCACTTGAAATGTCTTTTGGAAATCCAGCAACACCAAAAATGGTCGTTCTGTGATCTTCCTTTTCAACAGATTAAAACTTTTCTCAGCCTCTTCAGTCCAGTGAAAAGACTTGTGTCTTTTCTTCACTGTATCCATCATCGTTGCGCTAATTCCACTGAAATTCCTGATGAATTTTCGGTAGAAACTAGCCAATTCGTGAAAACTTCTCACCTCAAAAACATTCTTCGGTGATGGCCAATTCTTGATTACCTCCACCTTATCTGGATCCATCCTCAACTCATTTGCCGAAATAAAAAACCCCAAGTAAATGAGATCTGTCTTCATAAATGAGGATTTCTTCATATTTATCAACAACTTCTCCTGTTGCAATTTCTGCATCACTGTAGCCAAATGCTTCAGATGCTCTGCCACTGTCTTACTGTAAACCAGTATGTCATCCAAATACACAATGACAAATTTCCCGATGAACTCCCTCAGGACTTCGTTCATCAACCTCATGAAGGTACTTGGCGCATTTGTTAAGACAAACAACATAACAATCCATTCATACAACCCTTCGTTGGTTTTGAATGTTGTCTTCCATTCATCACCTTCTCTCATGCGAATTTGATGATAACCGCTTTTCAAATCAATCTTTGAAAAATACTTTGATCCACTCAAGCAATCCATCAGATCATCCATCCTCAGCAATGGAAATCTGTACCTGATTTTTATCTTGTTGATCGCCCTTGAGTCAGTACACATCCTCCAGCCTCCATCTTTCTTCGAACTGAGTATTGTTGGAACAACACATGGACTCAAGCTTTCCCTGACCAAACCTTTGTCCAATAAATCCTGGACTTGCCTTTTAACCTCTTCATTCTCTTGCAGCGTCAACCTATATGCGGCTTTGTTTGGCAAACTGGCTCCTAGTATGAGGTCAATATGATGACTCACACTCCTCATCGGTGGCAACCAATGAGGTAGTTCGTCCACAACTATGTCAGCGAACTCTTCCAGCAGTTCATGAACTTCTTCTGGTAAATCATCCACTCTTGTTCTAGTCAGAACAATCTTCGGCTTTCTGACCACTATAAACTGTGGATCCTCCTTCTTCTTAACTTCTGTAAGAAGTTCCTTCCCACTCATGAGAAGTACTATGTTGCTTACTTCCGGCTTCACCTCCTTATCCTTTATCGGAAGCAACATGTGTGTCATCCCATTCTTTTCTAGGGTGTATGTGTTCATTCGCCCATCATGAATCACATTCCTGTCATATTGCCATGGTCTACCCAACAATAAATGACAAACATCCATGGGAATAACATCACATAAGATCTTATCATTATATCCACCTATATTGAACTCAACTAAACATTGTTTAGTGGCAGTTACCTGGTGTCCTTTTTGTAGCCATGAAACTCTGTATGGGCTTGGATGATCAGTCATCTCCAGCTCCAACTTCTCTACCATGTCTCTAGATACGAGATTATCCATGCTACCACTGTCTACGATGACCTTACATACCCTATCCTTGGTCTTGCAAGCAGTCCTGAAAAGTCTGGTCCTTTGGACTGAACTCTCCACCTCCTGCTCTGGTGTCAAAAGGACTTTTCGCATCATCAACGATCTTCCGCCTTCAGCGTCTTCTGCCTCAACATCCCACCTCTGCGCTTCGGCGATGTGAGCTTCTCCAATGTCCTTCTTTTTATCTGGACACTCATAAGACTTGTGCCCATTCTTTCCACATGTGAAGAAGGTTATTACTCCACCTCTTCCTCTTCCTCTACCTCTGGTACGAGGAAAAGTGTTGTTTTCAGCATAATCTCCTCTCTGCTCAGTATGTTTCCCTCTTTGTTCATCATATTGTTGCCCTCGCTGTGAGGTTCCACCTCTCTCTGTTCGAATATGAGGTTTCTTCTAGTCTTCCTTGGGCTTCTGATATCTGTCCTGGGCAACTGATTTGCCTCTGGGCTGACTTCTGCCTCGCCCCCTCTGACTCTGTTTTCGGCTCAGCTTCTCTTCATCTTTCAGAGCCATTTGATAAGCATCTTCCACCGTTCGGATGGTTACCATGATCATCTCATCCTGGATATCATATCTCAGGCCATTCATGTATCTGGAAACTTTCTCATCATCGCTCTCCCGATGACCTGCCCTGATGTTCAGTTTATAGAATTCCTCAGTGTATTCTTTCATTGTCATCAGATTTTGTCTCAGGTTCTGCATTCTCCTGAACAAAGTAATTTGATAATCTCTCGAGATGAATTTCGCTTTCATCTTCGCGATCATTCTATCCCAGCTTTTGATTTTCTACTTGCCCTTGCATCATCTATCAGCTTGTAGTTCATCCCACCACAATGTTGCATGTCCTTTCAAGCATGTGACAGCATGCTTGACTTTCTTGTCTTCTTCGACATCTTCATAGTCAAAGTATGTGTCTAGAGCTCTAATCCAGTCTAGAAGCTCCTCTGCATCCAAGTTTCCCTCGTAAACTGGAATGTCCATCTTTGCTCTTGCACCCATCCTGGAAATAACTTTGATCAAACGTTCGTTTGATGCATCTTCGGCTACAACTTCTTCTTCACGTTCAGCCTCAGCTTCACTTTCGGAATCACTCAGATCCCCAGCACTGACTGTGCGTCTTTGCGCTGTCTCCATGTCTTTGAGTCTAGCTCGTAGGTCACGTATTTGTCTCTCCATGACTAGATCTGTCATCTACCTGCCTCTTCTTCTTGGCATCTCCCTATCCTCTGGATCAGGTGAATGTCTATCTCTCCTTGGCGGCATAATGAATTCTCTTTCTCTACTACAGAAAGAAAAGAACCTTTCTGTGCTCTGATACCAAACTGACGCAGCCGTGCTCGCAAGCACGTCCGCTCACAGGATCTTCTCTTTTCCACTGGCCTGAAGAACTCCAAACGTTCTTCTACTTCCCTATCGAGAAGTCTGCACCCACAACAATCCTCGTGGGGTTCCCCCTTATTTACAATCGGGGAATCAGACTTCGCGAATTCGCGAATCTAGTGGTCGAGTGTTCGGTTCTCGAATCCCCGAAACCTGACACAAGTCAATGCTGACCTTTTCCCTCTCCTATCGGAACTTTACCTATTGCGATTTCAGCACTCGCGATGTCGAACAACTTGTCTCTCCGACTCCCGAACCCCGATACACCGAAACTCCGATGCGCTCACGAGTTGACTTTTCAACGGTCCCTTTACTCCATTGGCATTTCGGAGTTCGCAATATTGCGAATCCTAATGCAATGTGTTCAACACTTCACTCTGCGAATCTCCGATATGGTATGCCACCTGTCCACTCACCGACTCCATTGTGGCCCACACAATCCTTTAGTCGTCGGGATATCACGTTTCACGATTTCACGATTCTTGTTGCTATGTTCATGGGACTTCCACTTACGAATCCCCGATACACGATTCCATGTGTAAATCCGACGGTCCTCGTGACTCGGATCTACGGTCCTTCTCCTCCTGATCTTTGAACTTGTTGGGAATACTCCACCGTATCTCCCCTTCTCCTCTGTGAGATCTGATGGCTCACGGAGTTTCGCGAAATCTCCTCAGAGAATTTCGTCCATCCATCTTTCCTTGATGATTCCTGCGAATGACCAAATGTTCCTTCGTGGAACTCATCCACCTGCACGTAAACTTGCGACGCCTTTCAAATTCTTCCAGTCGCAACTTCCCTTGCATTGTTCTTCAACAATTTCGAAGGCCTCATCCTTCTTGAGCTTTTTCATGCTTTTGTGCCTTCTTAGAAAACCCCTCTTGCTCGCACTCCTTGCGGCAACCTTTCAAACACGTCTAAGTGTTGAATTCTTTCGACCCTGCGCACTCCTGCAGCAGCGGTCTCTCAATGCTCTACTCAGATTTCAACTCTGAGACTTTCCTCGGCCTACGCACTCCTTGCACGCCTCCTGTGCCCAACTGCACTTGTGGGTAAATGAGAACAAAAGCTAAACTATTTGAGTCCTCTGTCAACGCACTCCTTGCGTACACTTCAACTGCACTCCTTGCAGGAATCCTTGCTCAGATAGAGAAACAATTGAAACTCATTTCTTCTCCCTTTCAGACTTCAAACTTAAACATGAAATCATATACATAGCATATAAAAGAAAATGTATAACTAGAAGCAAACATTCACGAGCATATCATTCAACATCAATACACAAAGAACAAACAAAAAACCATGAATTTGAATCAAACTCTTCTATTAATTCAAATATTTGTACATGGGTGTTCTTACACAGCTCTCTGCATGCTCTTGCTCCAATGCTTCTTCATAATCTTCCATAATGTTACAATATACAATGAGGGTGTCTATATCCCGTTTCCCTCTTGTGCTCTCAAATAGTCTAATCTAGAATTAAATTCTATCTACCTGCATTAACTACTTTAAATGCCTTCTACCTACTAAGGACGAGAGCTAAAGGCTCAAGGTACGATTACAATATACAAGTGTGCTTCATCTTAATGGCTCATTTAAGATCGCGCAACAACTTCAAGGTGTTTTCAAAATTTGTGTTGGCGCTCGTCCAGCTGTCCTCCGCTTCTGCGTTGGCTCGCTTGATGTGGGAGATGCTCCTGCATCATGAGGTGAGCATTGTATCATTCTTGATCATACAATTTTCCCTTTCCATCCCAAAATGGTGGGAGGCCTTTGATAAACAAGTCTTCAAACAAATCCTTGAACTCTTTCACACTTTGGTTCATCTGTGTTTCCTTGGTTTGGACTGATTTCAACAGGTTATGTTTAGAAATAACCCTCCTGGCCCAGATAATCAATGTAGTTTTGTCTTTAACTCCAATAGTCTGAAATTTTGTAGTAGGAATGGAGTTGAGTAGATTTATGGCATTTTGGGCCCATTTTGATGGTTTCTTTGCTAAAGTTTCATTCATGACAGTGCACTTGCTTCTGGTTGTGATGGCTATGTTGTCTTTATCATTAATAAAATTCAAATATACTTTGAAATTGGCAGCTTCAACAACTATAGAGACCTAGATGATATTCTTTCCCCCCTGCAACATGGCTTTGCCTCTTAATCTCATCTTCAACTTATCTATCCTTTCATGCAGGACTTCATTCTCCTTTTGAAATTGAGCCATTCTTTCATCCTTTTCCTGCATCTCCTTCTTCAATTTATCTATGCTTCCTTTTAGCCCTTTGATTTCTCCTTCTTTCAGGCTAACTTGTGACATATCTTGGACAAGTCCTTCAGTGTTTGGCCCATCTTGTGCAGGAGGAGGTACAACTACAACCCTGTTTAGCAATTATGTCTGCTCTTGTGACTACTTCACCTTCTCTCGCTCTAGCTACAAATCCCTAGCCTTGTATTCCAATGCATCTTGATGAAGTGTTTCATTTTCCTGTTCTAGAGAAACCAATTCTGTTGTTTGTGGATGCTCTATAGCAGACATTTTCAATTTCTTCTTCAAACTTTGAATTGATTTTTCTTTTTCATCCAATGAGGATTTCACCCCTTGGGGGCCTTCATATTCCATCCTCTTGACCTGATTCTACCAAGTTATGCTAGATAATTTTTCTTGCCTCAACTTCCCTTCCAATTTCATTTCATAAGATGACAACTTTGAATTCTTCAAGCTTAAACTCAGGTAATCAGAATACAACATCTCACTGGTATTCTTATGGAATTTGACCTTGTCTGGAGCACTGATGTTGTCACACCTTATCTTTATCTCAGAGACCTTGAATTCATATGCAAATGAAATGTTAAAGGTCCTCTTATCAACTTCTCTTATTGTGAACAGAGAATATTTATGTTGATAAATATTTTCCACTCCAGGGACTAAATCCCTTATCTCACCCAGAGCTATGTTTCCCTTCTCAGCATACTGTTTTGCTAAATATTCTTTAGATTGATAAACTTCCTCGGATGTTTTATCAAAGATGTATTTCTTTCTGCTAAAGGTTCTTGAGCCACCTTCACTTTGGAGTTTGCTTTCCTTTTCAATATCTACAGTGCTAGTACCACATTCCACCATATCCAGATTTACTTGTTCTCTGGGCTCTTCCTCCTCTAAATCTACTATCTGTGGAGACTGTGAAATATTCATCTTCTTAGGAGAATTCTGCTAATTACTAGTGCCCATGGCCTCTGAACTACTTCTCTTGTTGTAAACACTCATCTTAGGAACTTTGACTATCAGATTCTGAGAAGCTTGTTGTGTTTGACTTTGTTGCAAGGTTGCCTCCACTTGTTGTGTTTGAGTTGGTTGCAAGATCGCTTCCATATCAACACAAACTTCTAGATTTTCCAGCTTATCAAAACCCTCAACTTGTTCATGCTCATAAGGTTTTTGTTTGTTCATCAATATTCTGTTGGATATGATTTGATGTGGATCATACATTTTTCCCTGTAGCTGTGCAAA
This sequence comes from Picea engelmannii, assembly GCA_009831015.1. Lineage (NCBI taxonomy): Eukaryota > Viridiplantae > Streptophyta > Pinopsida > Pinales > Pinaceae > Picea > Picea engelmannii. The sequence goes on from ML785475.1 coordinate 46,946, forward strand.
ACCAAACTCTTTGATCTTTGCTTGAATTTGAGATAAGCATGATCTCGCTTTGAAAATGAAAGGGTCAATGATAAAAGGGAAATCGAGGTTGGAGGCTTTGTGCAACTTTAGGAAATGCTCTGTCTGAGATAAAAAGTAAATTCCTAATGAATTAAAGGGAAAATATCCTAGGGGTCATAAAAATAGGAAATAGATAGGGGGATTTATGACAACCATAAACCCATATTACTGTTGAGTGCATGAATAGTACCCAATCCCCCAGTTTGTTCTCTGGATTTGGCTGTAGATAGATCCTCATGTCATCCAAAACTCTAGGTAGGATGGTGTTGAAAATGAAACTGTAAACTATGGACATGACTTTGTTTATGAATATAAGCAATGTAATCATTTTACATTCAGTTGATACAAATGTTGCTTCAAGAAATTCTCTCTTATTGGTTTCCAGTAAAATCTTCAGCAGATAGGTGTAGTATCTGAAATGCCTTAGCTTTTTATGGATATTATTAGCTATGAATTGATCAAAACTGATGTGGACTGACAAACTAGAATCTGAATTAAAAAAGGTCAAAATAAAATTGAGCGTGACTTTGACTACATATTTTCCATTGTCTAGACCTAAAACTTGAATAAAAAGGGAATAGACCCATTGGACTTCAATAACCATTATACTCACATTCATTCGCAAAGGCAGACCCTCTGAAAAATGTTTTGGTTTGACGATTGTCTGTAAAAACAGATCTTAGACCTCTGATGGACGTTCTTTGTATACACTAATTAGCTTTTCTTCATTGAAAGGTTCAGAATTTGCGGAAAAAGACTCTGGTATACTGAGGGAATCTCGAATTGACAGACTCTCTACCCTACACATGAACTTGGACCCTTGTTTATGCACGATGACTCTTTATTCATATGAATATTCTTTGGTGCACCAACCTATTTCGACAGCATAAGGGACTATGGTGTCCTAGACTTCTTCAAGGAACAATATACACCCTCCTACTTTATCGAACTGGTTACTTTTGGACACAGAGATGGGTGAAATGTTGATTTCGGTATCAAAACATCTGAATCTCATTCAATTAGGGATTCTTCATTCACCATAGGATCCTTTTCTGTTACCGAGGTTATGATAGGATCCATGGTCGTGATGAAAAATACCTAGAAATGAGTGGAAATGGTGTGTAATTGCCGTACTGTTGAGTTGTAGTTGAACGAGGGTGGTCGTGCCAAGGTTCAAACTGTCCAATGTTCGAAATAATAATAAAATAAATAACAAATGCCCTTTTATACTTTTCCAAATTTCGAGGGCATGATGAAGTGCTTTGGGGCAACCCTCTATTCACCCAAAAATTCACCTGGTGGCACCAAGTATCCCCGAACAAAAACCATGGTTTAAATTTTAGCTTGCTCTCCAAAATTAACCTTCACGCAGTTTCTCCCCCTGAAATCATCCTCGACCATCGATCTTGAGAGGTCACGATATGCGACGTATCGGTCCCCATCAACTTAGTTCTCCTACCAATTTTAGCCTCTCCCTACCATATTTAGCCCCTTCTCTAGTTTGTCGAGCTTCCAGACCAGTTTAGCGTCCTGCTAGATCTTGAAAACTTGATTTCACAAAAATTTTAATGGTGACTAACACCAGTCATTGGAAATAAGGAATACATCCTCCTATTTCAACTTGTAGCATGTTGGTAGCCATTGGCATGCTGGGTATCTTTTAGCTTGGATATACATTTGGTGCATCCCTGCTTTAAAGTGCACAATATCTTGATAGTTATCCATAGTCTCATCGATAATGTGCAGTGTGTGCTCTATGATGTGCCTAATAATGTCAAAGTAGACATAGAAGGTGACATTGTTGTCTTGTTGTCTCCCCTTCTGCACAATATTACATAAGTTAACATATCACACAACTGCATGATCTCTTCGTGATGTTTTCAAAAGTTGGCACTCGTCCATCTCTTTCCAAGTAGCCAATGCTATCAATAGGAAAATCCAGACATAGTGAAATTTCATGCATTTCTCTTGGTCTTTAGTGCAATCTATCATAAACGTATTGAACAAAAACATGGTGCAATTCATCTGGACCCCTTCTGTGCACTTATCTGCATCTACTATTACTGTGGTTGGCACCTCATCCTCAACATTTCCTTAGTAATTTGCAGGCCAATACCTACATTGAAAATCTAACTACATCATCACTTATGTTGGCGACGTCCAACCCTCGCTTTCCTCTAAAGGTGTTGAAATTCTCTTTCATACTTTCAGATAATTCCTTCTCCCTGAGCTTATTTGCGAATAATGTTGTCAGATCCTCCCCTTGTGTCGACAAGCCTGTTATCCACGCAATCAGTTGTGTATCAATAGGTACTAGTGGATATATCCATAAAGTCCCTCCATAGACACAGATCAATAACATCTTAACACAGGTGTTTATTTCTAGACTTCTGCCAAAATGTGGGATTTCTAACAAGTTTAATATCCCTAATTTTTCTAGCTCGATTGCCCAGCTCCATGGCTCAACCAGTATTGCACATGTCCCTGATATGATTTTAGTGTGTACTTGGAGTCCTTAGGAAGTCTAACCTATGGTGTGGTGTCCTTTCTAGGTGGTACGTAATCCCTGGGAAACCACGACTGGGAAGCCAAAGCTTCAGGTATTTCCTCGAATTATGGTGTGATCGGTGGTTGCGTTCGGGATGGTTTTCGTGCTACGACAACTAGTGCTCCAAGTTTTGGTGGTTCCATTGTTATAGAATTTTTTTCCACACTCCATGCATCTTTCTTTGATAGCCTTCCCTTTCCCTCTACAGACCCAAGTTCCCATTTTTTTCATTCCAGATTAAAAAATTCAAACTTTTGTACATATATGTGGGCCACAGTTAGACAAATAGTGTATACACAGGTTTCTCCATTACAACTCGTGTACATCAGGTTTTGTGCTCAAAAATTGAAAAATATGTCGTGTATCCATGACAAGTCACAAGATCAATGATCCTTGACCTTCCATATACTGGAAACACTCTGAATTGACCCTTTAACTCCATTTGAAGGCTATAAATTGATCCATATACAAGATTTGAAGACATTTATCACTAAGAGAAAAGACACTCTGGAAAAATTTCACCTCATATTGAGTCTACATCCATTTCTCCTTGAAAGTATGAACTTCTTGTGTGTTCATCCCCCAAGGTCTTCCTATATTGAGAAGGAGGAACACAATTACTCCTACTACTTGCGAGCTTAACTTTGTGGAGTATTAAAGTCCTGAAGGCCCAACTAGAGGAACTTACTTTCTCGGTTTCGATATGTGTCATTACAAAAGTTTGTCACTGATCCAGGTGGATATTGGTGGCCACCCACCATTTCCAAATGGCTCAAAACAGTTTTCTGGCCATTTTGGCAATTTACTATTTTTAGCAGGTTTTAACTTCCGGGGCCATTTTGAGGGTCCAAATGAAGGTTTTTTTAGATAGAGGTTATCAATGATAGACAAAGGAATAATTAAGCCCCTAAAATGAATCTCCTCGACGATACCTTTCCAACGAGCTATCACACGCCTAAAACGGAGATCGTATGCAAAAGTTACGACCCCAGGAAGTTGATGCACCAACTTATCCAAACGAGGCCCACATGACTTTTGGCGCTTCATCTCCTAGGGTTAGGGTTTTGGATGTCTAGGACTTTTGGCATTCCCGATTATTGTAAAAATTCCTCCAGAGCCTCATTGTAACCATCTTCTTGCGAATGCGAGTAGCCGTCACATCTCTTCTCAGAGATAAGTTGCCACCATTCCAGTAAGCTTGTTTCTGCTGCATTTTACAGTTTCAGCTTATTTCGTTATTTAATAGAAAACCAGTTTTACTGTATCTCTGTTATTTTTGTGTTAAGCACCTGCTAATAATCGATATTCATTTCGTTCTGCTCTCATTTCGTGCCGAAAATAATCCGGAT
>ML785475.1:53101-83773 GCA_009831015.1 Picea engelmannii
CTCCTAGGGTTAGGTTTTTGGATGTCTAGGACTTTTGGCATTCCCGATTATTGTAAAAAGGCCTCCAGAGCCTCATTGTAACCATTTTCTTGCGAATGCGAGTAGCCGTCACATCTCTTCTCAGAGATAAGCTGCCACCATTCCAGCAAGCTTGTTTCCGCTGCATTTTACAGTTTCAGCTTATTTCGTTATTTAATAGAAAACCAGTTTTACTGTATCTCTGTTATTTTTGTGTTAAGCACCTGCTAATAATCGATATTCATTTCGTTCTGCTCTCATTTCGTGCCGAAAATAATCCGGATCAGTCACCTATGTACTTTTGTTTATTACATTAATAGAAACACTCTTTTCACGTCGAATTATATGTCTCATATATTTGTATTACTTTCCATGGGCATATTTGTTATACATATTAGTGTATTATGCTAGTTTATATGATAACATTCTATATAATTTCCATATGCTTGTGTATCTTGGAAGTTGAGGAAAAATTGCAGGTATCAATCTTTGGATCGTGATCTCAACCGTGGTCTTCTTTGGATGTTTGGACGAGGTAGGATTATATCTTTCTCTTGTTATCATTTCTATTTATCTAGCATACTTGAGACTAGAGTTCATTTTTGGTGTCATTCTATCTGTTGTGGTTTACCCCTAGTCATAGAGATATTTTCCTCGTAATAGAATTAGCATACTTTCATCATTGGCAGGTGACCTTGAACCCACCAAATGAGATATCTCCATTGGTTGCTGACTGGGGGGTTTCCCTTGTGTTTGATGGAAATAAATATATTCACACATTGGTATTCATACAGTGTCTTGCATTCCATTAGACCCTATTGGTGGTTTCCTCGCCTTTGTCAGCAGTTTTCATTATTGGATTCTAGTCAAAGGGTCTCTTTCATGTACTACCATGTGCACATGAAAGATGCACATGGTCATTGGTTTGTGAACATCCTATTCGTCCAAGTTCTTCCAAATCATTAAGATATTTCTTTGTACATCATGTTGAATGATGAGAGATTCCTTAATTCTCTCCGTTCACCATGTCTCATTCTATTGAATTCAACTCATATTTTCTGGAATTGATATCTAGAGTCATAACAGTAACTAGAGGATTGCATTCATGAGTCGCAGGTTCTCCTACCATCGATAGTTGGGAATACATCAATGTCTCTTTATTGATGGATTCTTAAAGTGTTCGACCTCAACACATTTATTCACACTTATTGAATGTACTCGGTGCCTTGACACCTACTTTTATTATCAGTGGGTTGTATTTCATTTGTTAATGGTATACATCAATGACTAGTAATCAACTGAAGTATCATTGTGTTTGAATTCAACTCCTTTATTCACATGATGTAGATTTTCACCTTTGAAGGATACTATAGAATACCTCCAGTTCACAGTAGTAGCATCCATATCTATTATTGTCTTTCATTGGACTACTGCCTATATGGCTTTAGTGATCGTGAAGATCAGATTGTACTCCATTATATACAAATATCTTCAGTTGATTTTGAGACTGGACTCCACTGTGTCTTTCATTACTATGACTACTTATGGAATATGTCCACTTTGCATTTCCTATTCATGTCCACGAACAACTATTTGTTATATATCCACATGGATCTGTAATGTAATCAAGTTTGGAGGCCATGTGTATAGAGTCAATTTGAATTGTAATATTCTCATGGGTGACTAGTTCTTCCATCTAGGTCCTCACTACTCCACTTTTGGGAATTACAATATATTTTGTCCATCGTGATCGCTCCTCTGACCTCACACATTAGGGGGCATATTTTATAGCAATTTTTCCACACTCTATAATCTTTCTTTGATGACCTTCCCTTTCCCTCTGCAGACTCAAGTTCCCCTTTTTGTTCATTTCAGAGTAAAAAATTCAAAGTTTTGTACATATACACGGGCCACAGTTAGACAACTAGAGTATACAAACCTTTCTCCATTACATCCTGCGTACATCGTGTTTTGTACTCAAAAATTAAAAAATATGTCAAGTTTCCATGACAAGTCACAAGATCTATGATCCTTGACCTTCCATATATTGGAAACGCTCAAACTTGACCCTTCAACTCGATTTTAAGAATACAAATTTATCCATATACAAGCTTTGAAGACATTCATCAATGAGAGAAAAGACACTCTCGAGAAATTTCACCTCATATTGAGTCGACATCCCTTTTTCCTTGAAATTTTGAACTTCTTATGTGTTCAACTCCCAAGCTCTTCCTATCTTGAGAAGGAGGAACTCAATTACTCCTACTACTTGTGAGCTTGCCTTTCTGGAGAATTGAAGTGGTGAAGGCCCAACTGGAGGGACTTAGTTTCTCGGTTAAGATATGTTCCATTATAGAAGTTTGTCGCCTATGTACTTCTTCTGATCACATTAATAGAAATACTCTTTTTCCCTCCAATTATATGTCACAAATATTTGTATTACTTTCCATGGGAGTATTTATTATACATGTTAATAGATTATGCTAGTTTATATGCTAACATTCTATATAATTTCCATATGCTTGTGTATCTTGGATGTTGAGGACAAGTTACAAGTATAACGCTTTGGATCGTGAGCTCAACCATGGTCTTCTTTGGATGTTTGGATGAGGTAGCCTTCTAGCCTTCTCTTGTTAGCATTCCTATGTATCTAGCATACTTGAGACTAGACTTGTTTTCTGGGTGTCATTTCATCTGTTGTGGTTTACCCCTATGCATAGAGAGATTTTCCTTGTAACAACCATTTCTATGTGCCGTCTCTGGTTCTCCTATGGTATGCTCTGTATTCTCACAATTCTTATGCATGCAAATATCCTTTCCCTGTCGCCCCTAATTTTTTTTTATAACCCTTCAACAATTGTCTCTATACATTCACACCTGAACTAACAGTCTAATCAACCAGTTGTGTACTTAATACATGATTTAATGTTTCTTTGTTACCAATTATTTCGCTGGATTTTTTTCTCTTACCATGAGTCTGTCAAGATCCTTAGTTGCTTTTTCAATTTATGACTACGCGTCATCTTTATTCCTTGTCATTGATTCTTTTTAACCATCATTGTCTCCTTTTCATTCCATTAACGGTCTTTCCAGTCATGTTCTGCGTAGTTTTTCTAGATTTTATGTGTAATCTCCCTACTCGGTGTAGATTCATCCATCTGTGCGACACTTGCTTCTTCTACGCACTTACTGTCATTGTAACTTGCTTAATTTTTTTTTCCTATTTTTCCTTTATTTTTTTATATTTTTTTTCCCATTTATTTATTTTTTTCCTTTTTCCATACAATAATACACTACTATGGTATAGTCGTTCTTGTGCAATTCATCCTAGTGCGCAGGAGGTCAATCATCCCTATAAAGTTTCAGCCAACTTCCATTCACCATTCCTCCCATGACTTCACCATTCAATGTTTCCAACTGCACAAAACATGCCTCTGTCACATCATTATGTATGGTCCTAACCAATGCATTCGAAAATTTCCTGGATGCTCCATAAAATTATTTTCATATAGTAATACTAAGTTCCCCACTTGAAATTATTTTTGTTAATATCTCTATCATGCCATGCCTTTTCTCTTTCCTTCTGAACTTGTTGATGGAACCCTGCGACAAATCGGTCTTCCTCAAGTTGTATCAATTGTGAAAATCTCTCCTCTACTGCACCATAGTCTGAAATATCAATAATCACTGCAACATGTAGGCTAGGAATAATAAACTCCATCGACATTACTGCTTCTTTTCCATAGACCAACCTAAAAGGTGTCTGTCTGGTCAAAGTTTTACTTGTATTCCTATATGATCATAGTACTGTATATATCCTCAAGTCCCAATCATCCCTTCGTACATTTCATATCTCTGTCAGTGTGGTCTCCATAATTTTATTAAAATATTATACTATCCCATTGGCTCAAGGGTGATACAGCGTACTCCTCTGATGATGAATTTTAAATTCATCGGTCAATGTTACAATACTCTTATTCAGGAATTGCGTCCCTTGAAGTGTGTCCCTTTATCACTCAGTAGACTCCAGAGGCATCCAAATAATGTAACTAAATTCTCAAATAGAAACCACACAACAGTCTTCATGGTGCAGTCTGTGACTAGTGCTACTTTTTCCCATCTAGTAAAATACTCTATTGCAGTGATTATATACCTATCTCTTGATCTTCTCGTTGGTAGGTTGATTAATCGAACAAAGTCTATCGCACATTTATCAAATGGTTGCAGCGTAACCTGTGGATGAAAAGGCATCTCATCCCTTCTGGATGGATTTCCCACCCTTTCACAAACATCACATGCCTGACAGTATTCTTTATCATCCTTTTGAAGTGTGGGCCACTAGAGCCCTGCACACAAAATATTCTACGTAGTCACTTTACCTGTATAGTGTCCTCCTACAATTCCTTTGTGCGCTTCTAAGAGGATCATTGGCCTTTCATGCTCTAACACATGTCATATTAATATTCCATATGCACCTAACTTGTATAAGTTCCCTACAATTATCTAGTATTCCATCGATTTAACCACTAATTGTTTCTTCTATGCAACCATCATGTCTGACGGGGCCATTCATGTACTTAAAAATTGCACAATGTCTGTAAAAGTAGTCGTCCACCATTTTAACTACAAATAATTGTGTGTATGACAAGATGTCATCTAGATTCCCTACATCTTCTCCAGATAATATGCGCGATAAGCGATCTGGTCCTTCATTCAACTTACATGGTTTCACAACAACCTCAAAATTATATTCCTGGAACAACAACAACCATCTACATATTCTCCCCCCCAACACTAGTTTTTTCACTAAGTATATTAGTGCTAAATGATCTATATAAATCTTAAAATGAGAACCCAACAAATAATGTCTAAACTTTTGCAGCGCATATACCATTGTGAATCCTTCTCGTTCTATGGTAGTGTAATTATTTTCTGCTATTGACATCTTCCTGCTTGCAAATGCAATTGGATGGTCTATGTCTCCTTCTCATGGATGAGATAATATTTCTCCCAAATATATGGATGATGCATCCACATGAACATGAAATTCCTTTCCCCAATCTGTGAATATCAAAATTGGTGCAGTCACCAATGTCTTCTTCAATGTATCCAAACTTTTCTGACAGTGCTCATTCCAGTGGAACTTGGCTTCTTTCTTCAACAATTTCTCCATATGGGTTGTAATATGCACATAACTCTTAATGAACTTCATGTAGTATCTTATATGAACCAGAGTTTCTCTCAACTATCTGACTAATGTGGGTGGTTGTAAATCCAAAATCACTACAACCTTGGCATGATCCACTAATAAAACTTGCTTACATACCACATGGCCCAACAAAATTCCAAAAGGCACACAAAAAATACATTTTTTCAAATTCAGTGAAATTTAACATTGTCTACACCCATCCAACATCAACCTGAGTACTTCTATGTGATATTTCAATATAATAAACACAGTCCAATCATCTAAGTAAACTTCAAGGAACTTATGAATAAATTCCTTAAAATCTATGACAACTGCTCTTGAAAAACATGCAGGTGCATTCTTCAGCCCAAAAGGTATTACTGCGTACTGATAGATTCCCCACTTTGTTGCAAAGGTAGTATTATGTCAGTATTCCTACACAATTCTAATCTGGTGATATCCTTAAAATCCATCTATGAAGGAACAAGCCTCTAACCCGCCTACATTCTCACGCACTTCATCTGTGAACGGTGTTGGAAATGGATCATGTAGACATGCATCATTTAACTTCCTTAGGTCTACACAAATCCTGATTCCTCTTGTTTTCTTATATTTCACTACCATTGGACTTATCCATTCATATTCCATGACTTGTTCAATGATTTTGGCTTCTGACATTCGTTCTATATCTTCCTTTACCTTCTCTTTATATTTCAGATTCAGTTTGTAAGGTCTTTTTCTTACTGGCTTAGCACCTGGTTGCAAAGGGATCTTCATTTCTCCTAACTTCCCAACTATCCATTTCATTTCTGATAACATAGTTTGGAATAGATCATGATACTCACGCAGTAACTATGCAATCTTCTCCATGATAATCACACAGTAAATATGCAATCTGCGCAAACTTTGGTTTTTCTTTTGCCCCAATATTTACCTTCTATTTTTTTAGTGGTTGTGCATCCATAGAATATTCAAGATCTAGTCCTTCTATTGTGTGTTCCTCCTTATTTTCAGGTGCTCTTATATTCCTTATATCTCCCTCGTCTTCGTCTTCTTAGAAACATTATAACATCCCAGTAATTCATGAACAGTCATAGATGCTTTGTGTGCACTACACATAGGTACTACCTCCATTGGCCCTTCTTCTAAAAATATCTTGGTTCTAATCACCTGAAAAGATGCATTAGTAAGGGAGATTCATGTTCAAATGTAAATGTTTCCGTAAACCTTTGAATTATTTTGTCCCCATTTGTTGTTTCTCTACGCATTTCTAGTTCTAGGTACTAGTTCTTAGGAATTGTATCAAATGTATGTATAAACTTGTGCATCCATTCCTTTTTCGGTATCGATCTCCATATGTTTCTTCATTGCTCAACATGATCTGTTGGATCACCTACCCATGTATGCTTTTGCACAGTATACTCCATCTCGGTACTAAATCTAACATGCATCAATCTTCTACACTGCTTTCAGTCTTCTATTTCTTCCTTATGTGCATCCTCCCATCTAGCTAGAGTGGCCTTCAATACATCATATAATGCAAACAATATTTGTTGTTGGGGTATCTGCAACTCAAATTCATGTATGAATGATTCTATGTCAGTCAAACCATCATACTTGGGTGGGTCAAATAACTTTGTGTCAATCCAGCGCAATGATTGAGTAATGCAGGCACATCATCTAGTAGATACTTCTTTCATCCTCTCTTTCCAATGTTCCATGCCTTCCTCCGAGTCCAACGCACATGAGATAATGCTTCTCAAACTTATTGCACCATATGTAGTGGGGTTAACATAGTCATCCATTCACATAGTTATATTATATAAGTTTTCAATTTCGTTCCCTTGTGAATGTTCTATGTACCTCTTTCCTTCTTCCAAAACTAATGGCGTGGTAACTTTTAAGTCTCCTACCCAAAATATAATTTCCCTCCTCTTCAGATTAATAATTTCTTGATTGGAAAAGGCCCATTCTAACCCCATTAGTGTTGTATATGGTTGAATATCATCCACTATTTCGATGACTTTGAAGTCTGTTATACTACATACCCCATCTATATTCACATGTATCCCTATCAATCGGCCAATTGGTACTATCTTTTGTTCATTTGCTGATATTAATTAGACGGGAGACCATATTAACTTGGGTTTCCCCATCATTTCCCATGTCTACTTAGGTAACACATTTACATCAGAACCCAAGTCTAAAATGTCATTTTCCACATCATATTCCCCAATCCACACACTTAGTCTAAACTCTTCGTTGGTCCTCTTTTTGTGTCGTACCTGATTCACTGCTCTTTGTGTGGAATGAATTTCCCTTTCTCATGCACAATGATCAATCATTTCACATAATGCATTCAATGTAGTTTCATGTTTCATCAATTCTATACAAATTCTCAGAAATTCTCGTAGATTACTTACCTTATCAAGCGACGTTTTTGGTATAGTATGATCACATACTGGAGGCATGTTGACCCGAGGAGGCACAAAATATGTCGATGCTACCCAATATAATCCTAGTATCTCTTTTCTTTTCCTCTGATACATCTCCTTTTCTTCTTGAGGGTCAAATGTCGGCATAGGTCCTACTGATTTCCTCACCCATTTATGAACCTGCCTTCCTCCATTCATTGCATCAACCCCTATTCTAGCTCCCTTGCACGCGACAATTGGTATTCTAGGTCCTTCATTGCATTTCTTAGTTGATATCTTTTGTATGTTGTGATTTGGTTTCTGGTTCTGATTCCCTCTTTCCTGCCACTTCAAAAGTAGTTCAAGACAACCTTCTATTGCATGACCCATTTCTCTACAATATGTGTAGGTTGTACAAGGATTCAGGCAGTCATGAGCTAAGTGTCCCTGTTGATTACAATTGTAGAAAATTATTGGGCCTCTACCTCATCTTCCAAAACATCCTCTGCCACGACCTATGCCAAATCCTCCTCGGTTTCTTGAATTAATTCCTCTTTCATTATTATACTATGGGCCACCTCCTTTTGTCACATCATTATCCTATTGAATTCTATACATATATGAATTGTTCTCTCTCATCAAATCAAATGCACGAAAATCCTTCTCTTCATTCCCAACTGAATTGCAAAAGTTACAAAATAAATTCTTTGGTGTACTCTGGTATTTTTGAAGAAATGGAAAATCATGCAGATGATATCCCCATTTCTTACATATTTCACAGTAACCCTCTTCCTAGTAATGGGTTTAGTGCTCCAGTCACCAAATATTGTGCAAAGGCTGGGAATTCATCCTTATGGTGGCCTTCATTCCTACACTTGACACACCAAACTTGTTCTCGCTTCTCCTTTCCTTTTGTTAGTTATGCTAATTGAATTGTCAAGGAAGCTAACTGCATTTGGACTTGAGCCATCCCCTCACCATATCCTACAAGAGAGTATTCTGGATTCATTGCAATATCCAAGGCTTCAATATGCGACGTAACCTTTTGTTGCACCAATGGGAAATAAATGTGTGGTAATAGTCTTGCAATAAACCATTCCTAGCATTGCTAATCAGGAATATGTAATGTCAACCTACCCATCAAATCCTTAAATCTTTGACCATAGTCCCAAAATGATTCAGTCTATCCTTGTTTGATTTCTTTCAATTATGTGATGTACTCCCACTCAGACGTTGGCTTCTTGAACTCTTTCAACAATGCTTGTCTAGTTTTTTCTAAAATCCTTTCTTGTCCCATACGTGTAGTACTATAGAGTTTCATATACCATACTAATGTGTGGCCTCTAAATGTTGTTTTCAATTGCGCAATATTTACGGCCTCATCCTGGACATTCTTCACAGCCCAAATTGTATGACATACCAATAGATGTTGTTCTGGGTCCTCTGACCCAACTCCATAGAACTCAGGAAGTCTCAAAGTGTTGTCTAACCCTTCCATGTTGTTTTGTGTCGTACCTCCCATCGGTGATGTTATTTGACTCTGACTCAATGCATTTCTTCCACTATTCTTATTACTATTATTCTGACTTCCTCTGCTAACTATAAGTGTTTTTGAAAAATCCTCAAATGTTACCTTAGATCTCGGGGACACACACAGGATCATGGATTCAACACAGGATTTATCCCAAGTAGGACTTACGGGTTCTTCTATTATGGTATTGTACAAAGAATACTCCTCCTATCCTTCTTTGTATGGTATTTCTATGATATGGATAATTGCATAGGGTTCTCTCCTCTCATAATCACTGCATGAATCTCCTTCCTCAACCCTAGTCTTCAACCTCGTGTACCTTCTTCCACTACGCAATACTCCGAACTCGTCTTCCTCTTATGATACACCTTCGTTTCTCTGTATCCTCAATCTCTCCCTTCCTTCTTCATTTCTTCCTTCATTCTTTCCTACCTTCAGACTGTCCCTTGGTCATCCCACAATTCCCCTATGTGCACAAATCCCCTTAGTAGTCAGATTCCATCATCATCACACACTTGTCACACAAAAACATCTTTATCTAGGTACAAAATGATTTCATGGACACTTAAAGAAATCACTTTCTGCAACAATGTATGATTGGGTACAATCTACTACAAATTTCGTAATATAACCCCCTAGTATGCTATTCATCCAGAAATCAACTATGCGGGAAGTATTATTTCTTACGTAATTCAATTTTCTTACCAACTCAGGAGTCTAGTTCCTCGGTATTGCAATACGGTATATTTTGGTATTCTCCACTAATATTTCTAACCATTTAGTCAAAATAATCAGAAATTTGCTCAATAAAATATCATGCAGCTCTATGAACACATACCTTTTCATCCATTATTCATCACTCATATGAGGTTTTCTATTCTCTCCTCAAGTAAATTCTATTTCCTTCGTTTCTATCCACTCAACAATCTCTTTCTTAGTGAGCCTCCAAAACATTCCCCTCATTACAGATTCTAGGTCCCAACAATGAAACCATTTGTTGGCACGCAGTTGTAAGACCCTAGGTTCAAGTTATCTATCCAAAAAATCCCTTCAGATACATGCCCTTTCAACATCACCTACATGCAAGTGAAGTCTCACCTGAGGGATCTAATAGGACTACAAGAACCAAGTTTCTGCAAGGATGAGGGGATGTAAGGTCATAAACATGTTCATTGATACTTATATACTCTATGTGCAATATTTTATGTCTCTATCCCTTATGTTATCACATATAGTTGTCAAAGGATCGTAGTACGATCAAGTCTATGGTCTGCATAGAAGCGTCCAAGCACATCATTCAAAAGAAGCTCATTTCGGGCTGAAAATATGAGCAGTGGTCGAGTTAATTTTTCAACAAAGGAGATCCCAAGAGCATTTCTAATCAGCGGCTCTTGGGCATTTGAGATTTCAAAGTAGCACAAGGATTAAAGACTAGTCTCAGGAGATGAATTCCTAAAGTAAATCTGATCCATTGGAGGCTGAGAACACGTGGAGGCAGATCCCTCACTTCGGAAGATTGTAAGGGATGTGCACTGAAAAGTCCCGAAGAGTCGAATCCTGAACTCCTGAAATAATTGTGGACCATTGATCTCAAACCAACAAGGGTTGTTTATCTTGGACATGGTATCACCAGAAGGCCTGAATCCTGAACTCCTGAAGTAAATCTCGATCATCCAGATCAAGAGGCCACGCATCACAAGATCTATCACTTTGGATTTCGACACTTCAAAAGATTATGCAAGAAAGAAGAAGAGAAGGCCCGAAGCCCGAACTCCTGAAGTAAATCTCGGTCGTCCAGATCAAAAGGCCACACATCACCGGATCTCTCACTTTGGAATTTGACACTTTGGATGATTGAAAAGAGCTATACGTTGGAAAGGCTTGAAGCCTAAATTCCCAAAGCAGTTGTGAGCCATCGATCTCCACAATGGGAAGAATAGTCCATCCAAGAGCGACACGTGGAAACAAAAGTGGGGATTTCCTAGATCGTATATCATGATTAGATCAGTGACCCACGTGTATTTGGCATGCCCAATTTGCACGAGGATTAATGGCTAGGAAGAAGCCCCAGAGTTGCATATCAAGCGTCGCGTTTCCATCTGAATCAACGCTCATCATCTGCTTCAAAGATTCAAAATTCATTTCAGGTCGCCACGTCACTCCTAGCCCATAATTATGCCAGCTCTACATGCAGACCCTTCTCGGGCTCTGAAGTCCAAAGTACATGGCAGCCATCAGTGCAGACATGTGGCACCCTTATCAGTCATGACACGTGGCACTCATTTCAAGCATTTGCGGATGTGTCTTCAGCCTATTTTAGAGTGACACATGTCACCCCTCCATCCATGACACATCAACATAGTGACGTTAGGCCTCCATCTCAGATCATCCTCCGGGAGGTGTTCTCGTTCAGCACCAAAATTAACGTCATCTCTAAGTGGGGTTAGGAGGATCCTAGAGTTGGTGAGCAGATAAAATTTATCTGGAACGCTAAGTTAGCAGAGGTTCCCAGATCAATGACCACACTCCATTGTGGGGACACAACATGCTCGAAAGATAAAATTATTGAGCGATCCCGCAATTGAAACTGTGGTATAGCGTAAAAGCTACGTGGTGGTTGGTGGTGAATTGCGGGCCTAAAAATGGTCTGGATCCAAACCACCTTTCGACAGCCCCAAAATCATGTGATTATAAGATGTCCAATCCAAGAGCAATGCATGGCCACCCCCTAGACATCAGTTCTCATCGCGATCCCGAGAAAAAACAGTTAATGAAAAAGGAGTGGTGGTTGAAACCTCGTCTCACTCCATAAATAGAAGGCATGGAAGGTCTGGATGTGGAGACAGAACTGTCAGCCCAGGGTACCCCTATGGATGGTTTTTCCTGCAGGCCCATGTTGATCTGAGCTTGCGTCTGACAGAAGGATGCATGCACAGTCTGACAGATGAAGGCATAGACGAAAGGCTTTGAATGCAATGGTCATATCACACTCCTGGTAGTTGTGGATTGATATGAGTATAAATGGATCAGTTCAATATTTTTTTATGGTCGTCAACTAGTTAGCAGAGCTCCCTGTTTTGTAATATTTTGATACCAGAACTGTTCTCTGTTTATGTATCAAATTTGAGGCTTTTTCATTGATAGAAGTTAGTTTTTTTCATCTCTTTGTAAAAACTGTGCTAAAACACTCAGGCATGGAGGATCCAGTCGAGGGTTGTAGTTCTATTGTAATGTAGGTTTGATTACAGTATTGTTGTGACCAGTTTTAATCAGCTTCCTTGTTATCCTATTCCCCCTTACGTTGAAAGGCTCAGGCATGGAGGATCCAATTGAGTTGTTGTAGTTGCATGATAATGTAGGTTTGATTATTATGTTGCTATGACATGTTTCAGTGTCTGAAACTTGAGTTCAAGAGTGCTCTTGAGCCTGAGTTTTTCTTCACCAAGCTGCTTGTAAGTTGGATTCCCATAACAGTCTTGTTCACATCTCACTAAGTCTTCCTTCTGCTCACACTTAAACTCAAATCAATGAATGAATTTAATGAGGCCCTCACTTCCCTGTGCATTTCTTGTCCAATTTTTGTGTTAAAATCATTCTTGTATTGAGTTTTGTCCATTTGATCTCCACTCATAAAACAAACATCCACCAAACATTATGATGGGTACTGGGCTTACCCTCTTTCAGTCTGAGGGTGACTCTTAGTGATAACATTCATGGCGTCGTTGTCGGGGACGAAAGTGAATATATCTTCCCTGGGAGAATGACAACGATCAAATATGATATTTGATGGTGAACAAAGACCAGCCACATTTAGACTGCATATCATTCACCTGGCGACTCCATGATTAAAGGATCCAGTGGCGACTCCACAATTTTAAGAAGTCATATTTTCATATGGAAGCCATCTTGGCTCATAGGTTTTCCCCTTTTAATTTCTCTATTGTTCCTGGTTATCCAAATGTTGTTCCTACTATGGATGAGTGGGGTGATTTTTTTCCCACATTTGGAGAACATAGAGATGACAACCTTGTTGAGGCATTTGCTTGAGTTTTATGAAGTCATGCATCAGTGGGGAATACACCATGAGGATGAATTAATGAAGATGTTCATGTACTCATTATAGGGGGATGCTCGTAATTGGTATCTATCCTTGCCCCCTGCTAGCATCTCCTCCCTGGAACAATTTCATGCAGTTTTCAATATGCATTGTCAAAAGTTTTATTCCTCTGAGTTAATTTGTCATAGTTGTTGTGAGGAGTATAAAGATTGTGTTTAGGATATAGCTGATTCTTATGTAGACTGTGAGAATGAAGAGGATGCCTTGGATGAGGAATCAATTGTTTCTCTTCCCTGTTCATCTACATCAGATGAAAACTGTGTTTGTTGTCTCAGTATGGAAAGTGCAGAAATTGAGTCTGTCTTGGTAGTTGATATTGTTTGTAACCTTGTCCCTAAAAATCCTATATATGAGAAACCTATTTTTGATTCATATGATCGTGATAAGATATTACATCCTAGATTTTATATTGATAGGCAGCTTGTGTTTAATAATGAAGAGCAATTTTCTCTTGTTGGACAGAAGATACCTCTTGGTATGTCATTCAAGGATCCTCCTTTGTTTGATCATTATGGAGACAATGATGAAGATGTTGAGGTTTTTTTTGTCTTAGAAGAAGAAAGCATAGGCAACCAACCTACTAATGAAAGCGAAATCTTTTACCAAGAGCAACATGATAGAGAGAAAGAGCCATCCATTGGTATACATGAGGAGATTTCTTTCCATCAGCTAGCAGATGTTATTAGAGAAGACAAAGGAGAAGTGGATCAGAAACCTGCACCGACCTTTCACTCACATGTGCTTCCCACATACATTCAACCAGAGGTGAGCAACTGTAAAGCAGAGAAGGCTTTCTGTTACCTATCTAGTAGGTTTTATCACCTATCATCTGACCCTGTAGGGGATTACTTGGAGTTTATTTCCCTTCATGTATCGAAGCCTTCAAGATTTATCTTACCTTTGGCATTAGGAGGAAATATGAAAAATGTAATTAGTTTGTTGTCACAGTTTTGTTATCCTTTGTTGACTAGTGACAGAGTAAATAAGTTTTCAGTTAAGAGGTTACTTGAATGGCTCTGGTGGAAGTTTTCTTTCACCTAGCACATTGTAAAAATCAGTTAGTGTAGGTTTGTACATAAATAAGCTCCTTCTGTAACATGTGTGTTTTCTTTCTTTTCAACTAGATAGTGTACATATCAGCCTGTGGTCCTCAACAGGATGTTTTTGGGATCAACTCCACAACTCAACAACTAAGGCACTGGAACTGCTTGTTCTTGGCAGCTCGCATGGAGCATGCCATCCCTTGTGGAGCCAAATGTTATCACATATAGTTTTCAAAGGGTCACAAAAAGACCAAGTATGTGGTTTGCATAGAAGTGTCCAAGTGCAACATTCAAAAGAAGCTCATTTCGAGATGAAAATATGAGCAGTGATCGGGTTAATTTTTCAGCACCAAAGATCCCAGGAGCATTTATGATCAGCGACTCTTGGGAATTCAGGATTTAAAGGTAGTGCAAGGATTAACGACTAGTATGAGGATCCAAATTCCCAAAGTAAATATGAGCCATTGGAGGTTGAGAACACGTGGAGGTAGATCCCTCACTTCAGAAGATTCACTTCGGAAGATTGTAAGGGTTGTGCGTTGAAAAGTCCCGAAGAGTCGAAGTCCGAACTCCCAAATTAATTGTAGACCGTTGATCTCAAACCAGCAAGGGTCATTGATCTTGGTAGCAATGTCACCAGAAGGCCCAAAGCCTGAACTCTCGAAGTAAATCTCGGTCATCCAGATCAAGAGGCCACGCGTCACCAGATCTCTCACTTCGGATTTCGTCACTTCAGAAGATTGCGCGAGAAAGAAGAAGAGAAGGCATGAAGTCCTGAAGCCTAAACTCTTGAATCAAATCTCGGTTGTCTAGATCAAAAGGCCATGTGTCACCAGATATCTCACTTCGAAATTCAACACTTCGGAGGATTGAAAAGAGATATACGTTGGAAAGGCCCGAAGCCTGAACTCTCGAAGTAGTTGTGAGCCATCAATCTCCACAACAGGAAGAAGGGTCCATACAAGAGCAATGTGTGGCAACAAAAGTGGGGCTTTCCCAGATCGTATATTACGATCAAATTAGCGGCACGCGTGTATTCAAAATGCCCAATTTGTGCGAGGATTAGTGGCTAGGAAGAGGCCCCAGAGTTGCATATCAAGCATCGCGTGTCTATCCAAATCAACAGTCATCGTCCGTTTCAGAGCTTCAACATTAATTGTAGGTCACCATGTCACTTTGGGCCCATAATTATTCCAACTCTACATGCTGACCCATCTCGGGCTCCGAAGTCCAAAGTACGTGGTAGCCATCAATGCATACATGTGGCACCCTTATCATTCATGACATGTGTCACTCATTTCAAGCATGTTTGGATGTGTCTTCAGCCTATTTTTGAGTGACACATGTCACCCCTCTATCCACGACATGTCATCATAGTGACGCCAGGCGTCCATGTCAGATCATCCTACGTGAGGTGTTCTCGTTCAGCGCCAAAATTAGCACCATATCTAAGAAGGGTTCGGAGGATCCTAGAGTTGGCGAGAAAATAAAATATAGCGGGAACACTAAGTTAGCAGAGGTGCCTAGATCGCGGATCAGGGCCAGATCAATAGCCATGCTCCATTGCGGGGACACAACATGGTACGAAAGATAAAATTATTTTCCTTCCTTTTCTCCTACATGTTTTTTTTCCTAATTTATCTCCTTGTGTTCTTTCCTTTCTCTATCTTCTTATGTGCCGCCAAATGCACCTTTACTATGCTCTTCGATCCTAAATTCACCTTTACTACGCACTTTGATCATGAATGTGCCTTCACTGCGCACTCCTCAACCCTTATGGTATTTATTAAAATTACATCTAAAATGCCTATCCAACAAGTAACATTAGTAAAGTGAACTTAAGGATGAAGTTCTTTTAGGGAAGGAGTATGTAAGGCCCTGCATTTTGAATTAATCCTACACTTGGTGATGAACATAAATAAGTGGTATTAAAAAAAATAATAAGTAATGATAATGATAATAAAAATAATAAGTAATAATAATGATAATAAAAATAATAATAAATAATAATGATGATGTTGGTAATAATAATAGTAATCATAATAAATCAACTTATTTATTATAAAATAAAACATAAAAAATGAGAGAAATCACTAAAATGAAATAAAGGGAAAATCTAAACAAAGAAAAGGGATAACTTAAAGTTGCATGATTAATTAAAGATAATAGTTAAATTATTCTATGCATGCATGGATGTGAAGAATAATTATTTAATGGATGTTGAGGAGGTGGTAAAGACATATATTTCTTGGAGAATCTTGACCTTGGGGTTTCCATTGGATATTGGGCTTAAAAAGAAAGATACATGAACAAAAGTTGTCATAAGTTATCAATTGAGGGATCAAGGGCTCTACATTATATTGACTAAGATATTGGTTGGGAGGAGAGTCATCCCCACACTTGGATGCAGTTGGTGGTAGTAAGAGGCTAGAGCACAATGGTTCTAGATTCACTTGATTTTAAGTTAGTTCCTTTCAATTCTTCTAGCTATGGCTTCCACATTGCTCTTTATGGAAAATTACATATTAAATTGGTTGATATCATTAATTGAATAAATATTTAATGTATCATAAAATTATCTCCCCGATGTTGATTTTAGTTATGTTGATTTTACCATGTTTGGTTTTACATTTCCCTATTTTTCAAGGTTTTACCATGTATATACGATTTTCATTTATGGGTTTTCTATGTATTCATTCTGATGACCATTCCAAAATTAAAACATTATATAAGAGTCTTTCGGGGAAATCTCTAATTTATTATCTAGGTGGATATTTGGATTTTGTAAACCAGAATATAAAATTGATTTTTAGTGCCTTGCATATATGAATTTTCATATTCATGGGTGTTCTTGAGATATGCACATATCAATGCTTTTTTTTTATCTTATCTAACCACCAAAAAGCATTAAGAGTGGTGAAATTAGCCAAGATCAACTTTTGGTTCACTAAAATTAGTTGTCTATTACCTTAAATATGGAGGATTTTCTCCAATGAACATGAACACTCCATTTCTATAAGATATTTTGGATGTTTGTTTTTTAAAAGAATTCTAAATGATTTTTTTATGAAATGTTCGTTTTCTCACTTGGTTAGGGGAAATTGTTAAGATTTAGGTTGAAAAGAGGTCTCGGGTTCAAAATGCATTGGCTCTCATTCTCAACTAAAGTTTTTTGTAACTCACTTAGCCACATTATCCAACTAACCTTCCACGTGGCCCAATAATAGGACTACATGAGGCACATTTTTCCACATCCACCGGACCCTCAACATGGCTTAGTAGTACAATGACATGTGGTAGACACCACATCACATTATATATATGCCCAATGGAACTCCTATTACATTGTTGACACTATCCCATAAAGGACTACCACATTAGTACTCCACCAAATTAGAAAGACTTGTATCACTTCAATACAATGCCACATCATCATCCATAGACTACCACATCAATAGTGATGCAATACCATCTTAGTATTCCTATAGTGCCACAATAGTTTTAAAAATGCCTAGTTATCTTACCACATCACAAGTAGAAATTCCCAATCAGTGGGCATGCCATCAAGGTGTAAGCATTTGCAGAAAAAGTTTTATTAGTAGTCTTTAAATGGTTATAACTTTCACATATGATATATATTTTGGGTGTTTTATTTCTCAAGATGTGTATTTTATGTCTTCTTAACACTGGTAAACTTTGTTTCTACAAAATTGTATTTATATATGATTTATTAATTTTCATTTTTCACATAAACCTAGGTATAATACTGTTTTTCAAAATTATAGAAGGAATAAATTTTTCTTTCAAAGGATGTTTTTGAAAAACTAGTTTTTTAAACTTGTCGGCACCCAAAGTTTGGGTAAAGATCATGTGTGCGCAAAAATAAACTTGTGCCAACCTATTCTTATTTTTAGCGCAATCAAGTAGTTGTTTGGTTGGTGAAAGGAGGCACACTTGCTAGTTCAAGTTTTTCTAATGTGCACCATATCAAGTTCTTCCAATGTGCCTTGGTCCGAGTTTTGTGATGTGCACTATAAATTAAGAAGACACTGCATGCATGACGGAATCAAGAAAATAATATTTAGGAAATATTTCCGAATGATTACTTCAGGAAGCACGAGAGATCATGGAGCATTTAGAAGATGAGATGGAAAAGTAGTTAAGATTTCCATGATTCCAAAAAGGCTATGTGGAATGCATGCGGGTGATAGAAGTGTGTGAGGCTAACAACCACAGGAGCGAGTGGGGAAGAACTAAAAGTGACAGAGTGCCAGAGCCGAGAAGCAAATAAAAGGGAGAAATAACAATAGAAAGAAGGTTTTTTTTTGTTGTTGTTGTTGTTGTTAGTCATTTTAGCTATCCTACTGGTTAGACAATGTGGGTTGTTGTCAATGTCCTTGAGCTCTCTTTGAGCCTATGGTTTTGTAATTTCTTTGGTTATGGGTCTCGGTCTATAACATCTGTAGATTCTGAAAGAAAGTGCATGATGCTATGTAATGTAATACTGGGAAAATGTATAAGAGATAATGGCTCTATTGTTGTCAATTTATGAGTTACTTAATGTATGTCTATGAATGGTTGATTGAAGATAATAAAGATTCAATGATTCTTGTCTTATGATATTTTTATCGTGTATCAAATGAAAGTGTGTGTTTTTTTTTCATATTGTTAGTCATTAGGTAGTTTGCAATGAATTGTATGAATTCTAAACTGGGTGGATTCCTACGTGATTACTCCTTCATCACCGACACAAGACCATCCACTATCGTTGACTCTTCTTCCCTTCCTTTAAGGGGTCCTTCATATTCCTTTGAATTCATGACACTTTGCAATAGTCAAGGGGTTTAGACTTAGTCTTCTCGTCCCATACTACCACTACTATTGGTATCTCCACTGGATACCCTAATCTCATCGTCGTGCCTCTTCGTCAGCCTATCCTAATCTATTCTCCACTCTATCACATAACACACTCTCACACTTCCTCCTAGTGCAATCTCCTTTCTCTTCATCCCAGGCCTGAACCCTCATCATGCACCCCTTGCTATTTTTCTTCTACTTATTTTTTCTACTCCCCTTATCGACTCAACTCTTCTTGTGTATATTTGGACTCTCTCTCTCCTCTACTCTTTTGGTTCCATCCTACTTCTCACCTCATTTCAACAACTTTTGGATCCTTATCAGGGGATCCATCTCCTCCCAAAATTTTCCCTCATATTTCCATCCCCCACTAGTGCTAAGGGGGTCTACTCATCCATCCTGCCAAGCTCCATTTGCATCATACCCTTCTCCAAAAAAAACATCTTTATCCATAGTGGGATTGCTTATAGCATCTTTTTCCTAGGACCTTCCGTGAACTTTCTTTCATCCTCGCTGAAAGAATTAGTGTACTCAGCCAAAAAATCAATTATATACCCTTCATTTACCTTATTAAACCAAAAATCAATGGGTTGAGTCCACTTGTTATCCAACTTCTTCAACCCATCAATCATGAATTGATCCCAGACCAATGGTTCTTGCATCCTCAAATCAGTATTAGTAGTAGTCTACCTCTTCAACCATTCATACAATAGACAAGTAAATTCAAAAAACAAAGTTTCATGCATATCAATGTAGAGATACGTTTCCTTCCATTGCTTCACATTGGTATCCATATCTTGATTTTCCCACCGAGCGGACTCATCTTCCTTCGCAGTCAACCAATCTTGAATTCCTTCCCGAGATCAACACCACCTCATTCTTTTCCTTCATAATTCAATACAAAACCTTCAAGTTTCAGAATAACAGAGACCATTTGGTCTTATGTCAGTGATGAAGGACTAATCACACATGAATCCACCCAGGTCAACATTCATACAATTCGTTACAAACTACTTAATGACTAACAATATGTAAAAACAACATACACATTCATTTGATACATGATCAACACATCATAAGACACGAATCACTATAGATTTATTATATTCAATCAACCATTCACAAACATACATTAAGAAACTCATAAATTGATAAAAACAAATCCCTTCCCTCTTATACATTATCTCGGTATTACATTACAGAGTGCCATGCACTTTTTTTTTAGACTCTGCAGATATTACAGACCCAAATTCACAGCCAAAGATATTAGAAAAACATAGACTCAGAGCGAGTTCAAGGACATTGACAAAAATCCACACTGGCTAAATAGTAGGATAACTAAAAATTACTAACAACAAAAACAACCTTATTTCTATTGTCGTTGCTCCCTTTTATCCGCTTCTAGACTCTGGTGCTCTATAACTTTCAATTATGCCCCATTGGATCCTTTGACTGCCAATCCTGCATGATTCTACCACCCACATGCATTCAACATAGCCTCTTTTGAATCATGGAAATCTTAACTACTTTTCCATCTCATCTCCTTATGGCTCCACGATCTCTCATGCTTCCTGAAGTAATTGTCCATGAAGAATCCCTGAAGATTCTTTTCTTGATTCTGGCATGCATGCGATGTCTTCTTAATTTTTGGTGTGCATCACAAAAATTGTATCGATGTGCATTCGAATAACTTGAATTGGTACACATTAGAAAATATTGAATTGGCATGCACACCTCCTATCACCCACCGCGTAGTTGCTTGATTACTCACAACTTTGTTTGTGTGTGCATGCAATCTTTACTCAAAACCTTGGGAGCCAACAAATTTTTTTTGTGTAACATAATCCTCATATTTTCTAAATTGATCCTGCATTTTATTCCTAGTCCATTTTTTGTTTATTGATCTCCGTTTACTCTATGTTTATGGATTCTTACATTGATGTAATGGAACTATTGCAAGGCAATAATCACTTGCATGTTGAAAATGACATGATATTTGTTAAAAGTGGATTCACTTTAAATAGAAATTGTTCATTATGTTTAGGATAACTAAGCTCTTAAAACTATCAAACAACTCCTCCATGTGCAACTGGATGATCATAAGACACTTGTCATTACTTTGCAAGCAATTATTGCAAATTTGGAACAATCTCTAGTAGATGTTCAAATCAAGCTCGGTTCACTTGATAAATTGAGAGACATCATATCACCTAGAAGTCTTGAACTAATCCCTTGGATTCTTTCTCAAAGGTGGAATTACTACACCTTTGTCTTCCTCCACTTATTTTGATTCTAGTGATGATGTAACAAATGATTGTTTTTCATGATTTTAAGCAACACACACTTGGTTTTGGTTTCAAATTACATACGCATGTGGGATATAGTTTTAATAAAGCGTTGTCAAGGTATTTTTCACCCACTTGAGGCCATGTATTAACCATTTTATTAGTGAAACAATTATGGTTCTCTTGCTTCTCCTTGTTCTCAAGAATGCACTATGATTTTTATACCATATACATCTACAAGTTCTTCGGTTTTAGAAGATAGAGAGAACGCCTTCCCTAATTCAAGTGGGAATCCTTGCTCTCATTCATGGGATCAATGACCAAACTTATTGACTTTGTAATAGATCTTCCCATAAACCTTTTGTGAAAATAAGGAAGTCGAAATTTTTTTGTTCGACTCCCACCATAGAGATGTCTTATGGGTGGATGAATGATCAGTCACTATGGTGCTTGCAATGTTATTTGAATTCATCATATAAACATGTTTCATCCATTATTTAGGATAATGTTTTGCACACTCGATACTCTACCCTATAGTAGTATTTTACTCCTTTAGAGTACTTTCTCATATTGATGGTGCTTCTTGATGGTATACCTTGATAATGTTTTCTTCTTTATCATGAAGCACCTTGTCCAATTTTTATGTTAACACCATCTTCCACTTGGAAAAAATTTATTTATCATTTTCAAAGTTTTGTCATTTGGTGTCTCTGTAAGACATGTTTTTCAACTTCAACACATTCAACCATCTTGAAATATTTGGTTTTTGCTTCTTTATCATGGATCACTTGTTCAAAGTTTTTACTCTAGCACCAACTTTTTCTTGGAGCATTTATGTTGGTTAATGAAAAGTTTTCCATTCAGTGCATATACTTTATATCTTCTTTAGCTTTAGTGCATTTTACCATCTCAATCACTTTGGTATTTTCCATTTTGACACATGTTTGGTTACCCAACACCTCATATATTAGTCATACTTCATTCCATCATTGTTAGAATCCACACTCTTTCTTATATGATCTTTGATAGGTGTGAATGAAGTTCCATTAAGGGGTGGGATGACATCTAATGCCTACTTTTCTTCATATCCAAGTCAATCTTACTGAAGAATGTTCGTTCGTAATTATTTGTGCAGATAATGTATTTACTTCTGAACATATAGTAATTAATTATGCACAATATTAACTTTGCAATTATAAAAAATAAGCATGGGAGCTATTAAGACATGATTGAATTATATTATTTAATTTATATTGATCTTACCATGCTTTAATGGATCCCCAATTGAAGTAATATTAACTTGGGAAATCTATCTATTTTAGCGATATCTAGATGAGTTGTGGCTTAGTGATTACAAATGAGTGAGTAGTTATCATGCAAGCATATGCTTTATTAAAATGACATAGGTACTCATTGTACTAAGATATTGATTGATCTGAGAGAATAATTGAGATTTTCCTTTCCTTTGTGGATGTTTCCCTTTTGAGGGGGTTTTACCATGTATATCTGGTGTTCATTTGTGGGCTTGCTTCATGTTCAGTCTCATGACAAAAAATTAAACATTTTGAGTATATGTTAAAGTATCAACAATTAATTAAACAAATTGTATGTATCTATGTTGTTTTACATTTCCTATTTTATAAATATTGGAACAACAATAAAGTTTTAATTATATCTCAACTTTGTCACAACACATAAAATTCACACGAAACAAAGTATAGAGTGGAGTTTGTGAGACAACGTGAAACAAAGATTCAAAGATATGTGTATCGTGTATGAAACATTAATATTATAAGTTTATTGATTCAAACGATCACATATATTATATTATAATGTATATATACTCATTACACTTTTTTTATATGTTTGTAGATGGAATATGCAGAGGACAAACAAAATTTAAACTGATCAACAAAATAGTGAAAATAAACCAAGTATCACATCCTCTGCAAGTGATGAAGAAGTGAGGAATGGAAGGAGCTGTAGATTTTAACCTTGTACAATATTTACTGCAAACATATTTTTAGTAAAAGAACAGAAAATATACAATGGAAAATACAAACATTACACAAAGATTTTTCCCCTGGAAACCCAAACCGGAAAAACCAACATATTCTATATTCATTCATAGTGATACATTGTTTACAATACAGTATACATATAGGAGCCAATGACATCGAAAACCCTAACCCAATGACCTAGATAATTCAACAACCCTAGTTCCTTAACCGGAAATAGAAAACCATCGACAAAAACCATGTGCCGAAAAACCGCTCAACAATGGACACGAAAATCGAGGCAACACAAAAAACGAGGAAACAATGTGACATGTTTCCCGAGGAAAAAATATTTTCTCGGGGGTGTTGCCCCCAAACCCCCGCATGGGGGGATATTTCCCCCCTCCACCCCCCCCTCAAATCCCCCTGCACGCTCGGCGCAACGTAGACACAACTACTCGTGCAAAGAATATAACACATACCCAACATTCTCCCACTTGTTATTTTCTTTGCATATAAGGGGTTTCGGGGTTACATAGTCAAAAATCCAAGGAAACAATTCCCATGGATCCTCTACACCAAGAGAACTTATCAATGCTCACATATTTTTTTAAAGGATCTGCAACATTCTTCAAAGTGTCCACCTTCATCAAAATCAATTTCTTTTCTTCAACCATGTCTCTCACAAAGTGATATCGAATATCAATACGCTTTTTCTTTGAATGATAAGTCGGATTTTTCGCCAAAAAAAATGCACTTTGAATGTCACAATCTATCCTTACAGTTTGTTGTACCAACCCAATACCTAAACACAGTCTTTGTAACTATATTGCTTCCTTGCATGAGTGGCTACCATGTATTCATCTTATGTAGTTGAAAGTGCCACTACAACCTGTCTTTTTCTCATCCAACTTATTGCTCCTCCAAACAGGTTAAAAACATACCCGCTTGTATATCTCCTATGATACAGATATCCATCCTAGTCTGCATCCACAAATACATGTATATCAAACACTCTATCCAATCTCGATCTTCCTTGGTAGCACAATCCATAGCTAGCAGTGGCACACAAATACCTGGAAACCCTTTTTACTTTTGTCCAATGCTCCTTCCCTAGTTTTGACATGTACCTGCTCAAAACTTCCACTTCATGTGCAATGTTCGGTCTAGTACAGACCATTCCATACATCAAACTACCAACTGCACTCACATATGGAACACCAGATATGTCCTCCTCCTCTTCATGTGTCTTGGGACATTGATACGCAGATAACTTTACACCAACAAGAATAGGAACCTTGATTGGTTTACATTCCTGCATGTTAAACCTCTACAATATTGTCTCAACATATTTTCTCTGATTTAACCAGAGTTTCCTCTTTTTCCGATCTCTTTTAATTTCCATGCCCAAAATGAAATTTGAATCACTGAGATCCTTCATGTCAAATTTAGAGGAAAATTGAGTTTTCACATCTTGGATAATCTCCTTGTTGTTTCCTATCAACAACATGTCATCCACATACAAGACCAAATAAATCAAATGATCACCAATTAATTTAAAATACACACAATGATCCTCTTTGCTTCTTGCAAAACCAATTCCCAACATATACATATCAAATTTTTGATACCACATTCTTGGTGATTGTTTTAAACCATACAGAGACTTTTTCATCTTGCATACCAACTCTTTCTTTCCCTTCACAACAAATCCTTCTGTCTTCTTCATATATATTTATTCTTCCAAATCCCCATGTAGGAATGTTGTCTTCACATCCATCTGTTCTACTTCAAAATCAAATGCACCAACAACAGATAACATAAATCTTATAGAGGTTAAATTGGCAACAGGAGAAAAAATCTCACCAAAATCAATTCCCTCAACCTGGGAATACCCCTTTTCTACTAACTGAGCTTTGTGTTTCTCCACTTTTCCTTATGCATTCAACTTATTTTTAAATACCCATTTTCTACCAATGGGATTTCTTCTAGTCGAAAAATCCTCTAGATCCCAAGCCCAATTCTTATATAAGGTTTCCATTTCTTTGTCCATGGCCTTTTTCCAAATATTTCCATCCTCTGAATCCACTGCCTCTCTAACAGTTCTAGGATCATCATCAGTAATAGATAAAAAAAAAATTGAACGAAAAATAGATGGAGTATACCTGTCCCATAGCCTTCTTTCTTGAACCGGTCTCCTCAATACTGGAGTATGAGGATATTATTCTTCTGATTCTTGTTCTTTTGTAGAGTCTGATTCATCATCCTTTAAATCAAACTCTATTTTCTCTAGTTCTTCCTTACTTGGTAGGACTTCCTGTTTAACAACATCCTTCATTTCTCTAAATACCACATCTTGGATATACACTACCTTATTAGTTTATGGGTTCCAAAGCTTATAACCTTTGATACCATCTTTATATCCAGTAAAGATACACTTTTCAGCCTTCTTATCTAGCTTACTCATGTTTTCCTTTGGAACATGAACATATGCATCACAACCAAATACCTTGAGATGTGTGAGAGAAGGTTTATTACCAGTCCATAACTCTTTCAGAGTCTTGTCATCCAATGCTAATGAGGGTGATCTATTGAGTAGGTAACATGCAATACCCACTTCCTCTACCCAAAAGTCTTTCCCTAACCTTCCACCACTGAGCATGCACCTTGATTTTTCCATCAACATCATGTTCATCCTTTCTGCAACTCCATTCTACTGAGGTGTATATGGAGTATTATTATGTCTTTCTATACTACACTTCTTACAAAATTCTTCAAATTCATTCTCGCATAACTCTCTACCATTATCTGTCCTCGACACCTTAATTCTTTTCTCTATTTGATTCTCAACAAGAGCCTTAACCTCTTTAAACCCATCAAATACTTTGGATTTATTCCCGAGGAAATATATCCAAGTAATCCTTGAGAAGTCATCTATAAATGAGACATAGTACACATATTTTCCCAATGATGGGACCGACATAGGCCCAAAAACATCACTGTGAACTAACTGTAAAATTCATTCTTCCCTCGTTGCACCAAAGGGGAATCTTACCCGATTCTTCTTCCCATATACACAATGTTCACATAAATCAAAATCCAAAGAGAAATTAGACATAACTTCAACCATACATTTACAGTGTAGTAGTCAAAGACCCTTCTCTCCGATATTCCCCAGTCTTTGATGCCACAACATAACCTTTTCTCCAGAGACTGTAGGAGTTATTTCTTCTTCAACTCCAATATCAGGAACAATGGAACTATTATACCCATCACCAATAGTGATTCCTTGCAGCTTATACAGAGTTCCAAACCTAACTCATTTCAACAACACCATCGCTTCTCGAACCATCCTGCAGGTTTCATTTTCAAATATTGTTTTTACCCCTGCATCGTCCATTTTGCTTATAGAAATCAAATTTCTGGCCAATCTTCGAATGTGCAAAACACCAGGTAGTGTTATAATACTTCCATATATGAGCCTCAACTTAAATTTTCCTCGACCTATGATTCTGGTTGTCGAGTCATCACCTATGAAAACATTACCTCCATCATACCTTTCATATTCACAGAACCACTCCCTATGGGGAGTCATATGAAAGGATGCACATGATTCAACTAATCATGCCTCAAGATTTGCATATGTGTTTGAAGAAGTCAAGTACACATCCCCTCCTTCTTCCTTGGAGGTCTTTTCTTTTGTAGAAGGAGATTCTTCAGATCCCTTCTTTTTCTCAAATTTGGATCGACACTGCTTCTTGTAGTGCCCTTATTTTCCACATCTCCAACATACCTTTACAAACTTTCTTGGAGATTTAGATCTACCCTTAGACTTAGATCTCCCACTTGAAAACTTAGATATATTTCTTTCCTGGGAGCGTCCTCTTGCAAATAATGCATCTGTTCTCTGTCCTTCCATATTCTTTTGTCTCATCTCCTCTAACAACAAGGATGAGACCACTTCATCAAACTTCAAGGAATTTGTATTACTACCTATGGCTACAACCATACTATCCCACGAGTCCGGTAAAGAACACAGTAAACTGATACACTTATCTTCATATGAAAATTTAATCTCAACATATACTAATTGACTTACCACAGTATTAAAGGCGTTCAAATGCTCTGCCACTGAGTCTCCATCTCTCATCATCATGTTATACAGCTTCTTTCTCAGGAATAGTTTATTTATTAGGGACTTAGACCAATAAAACTTCCCCAACCTATCCCATAAATCCTTGGTTGTAGCTTCCTTTGACATATTCAATAATACAAAATATGAGAGACACAGTCAGATTGTGCTCTTTGCCTTCCGATCCAACGTTTTCCAGTCATTTGTTGAAGTTCTTGTAGGTGCAGTACCTAGATCTACCGTAATCCACAGATCTTTGTCCACCAACAGATCTTCCATATTGAGCTTCCATAGCTCAAAAATTTTCCCATTAAACTTATTGTTCTCCATTTTCGAATTTCCCGCCATTTGTTTTCACTTGAATAATCAATACCATAGATCTCCCACTGTAACAAGAAGGGATGATTTTAAGGATGGAAATTTATTTTAAAATGTAGAAACCTTGACGAATCTTACTAATCCTTCATATGACAACTATAAATGTTTGGCAATTTTTGTAAAAATATTCAAATTTCTAAGTATTTTATTAAATTTGTATAAAATTTTGGTGATTTTTAAGGTAAAATGATATTATCCTATAGAATTTGGGCGAATCATTTTTAGAATAGCGAATCTTTTTTTGGGAAAAACCATGGAAAATTATCCCATGAGAGAAATTTATCCCCTAAAATCTATTGGCATATTTATTACGGGCAGATAGAAGGAAAAGTATTTGTTTGTCATTGATGGCAAGCTCAGCTCGACAATGACGAACAAGAGAAAGTGGCAAGAGCAGTAGCACAACCATGATCACAAGGCAAGATCATAAGCTAAACTCCATTTCGTGTATCATAAGCTAAACTCTATTTCAGAGTTTCGGATACCGGGAGTTGGAAATGTCGAAACACTTCATCACAGAAATGTCGAAATGCCAAAATGTGAAATGCCGAAATACCAGACCGTTGATCTGACTCCATTTCAGAGTTTCGTATATCGGGAGTTGGAAGTGTCAAAACACTTCATCACAAAAATGTCAAAATGCCGAAATATCGGACCGTTGATCTGACTCCATTTCAGAGTTTCGGATACCGAGAGTTGGAAGTGTTGAAACACTTCATCACATAAATGTTGAAATTCCGAAATGTGAAACGTCGAAATACCGAACCGTTGATCTGACTCCATTTCGAAGTTTTGGATACCGAGAGTTGGAGTGTCAAAACTCTTCACCACAGGAATGTCGAAATGTCGAAATGCCGAAATGTGAAAAACACCTTTTGGTGTAGGTTGTGGTCACCGTTAGTAGTCATGTGAGAGGGAGGAGCTAACACCAAGATAAGATCCTTTTCGGTGATCGTAACATGAAGAGTCGAGACTCTTCACCACAGGAATGTCGAAATACCAAAATGCTGAAATGCGAAATGGTGAAATAAACGCAAGACCCTGCGGATTTAATCCAACGGTGCTGGTTATTTGAGCATATGATTGAAGGGATATTGTTGATCTTTATGATTAACTATTCATTTAGGATTCAGTTAGTATAACCGAATCATGGTTCTTGGATGGTTGGTGATTCAGTTGTTGAGGCATTTTTTTCTCAAGAAGATTCAAGGTGTAACCAAAGAGGAACTGGATAAAATATATACGTTGTGACTGTGCGCGTGTGGCTGAGCCGAGTGAAAAATGAATTGAACCATAGAAAGATAAAATTACAGTATGTGCAGTGGAAAGAAAACACGGAGATGAGGAACAGAAGCTGAATATAACAGAATAGTGGAAGAGAGTAGAAAGTGCACATATCAAAGATGCATATCTATGAGAAGAAGATAAATCCAAGGTGTGCATGCTGAGACAGAGGATAAGATCAAAAAACTTAAGAGGATGCAAGAAGGGAGACACTGATGCAGGAAGAGTAGAGTGGCATAGCTGAACAGTGATAAGCCTGGTAAGAAAATGAAAACTATTGAATCACTGTAATAAATTCATAGAAAGAAAACTTTTATATTTTAGGGTGGTTGGGAGGTGGTAGTGAGGATTGTTGTCCTCAGAGGTTCAAGTGGGTGCTTGAACACAGGGAGTTGTAGCTTCCATCTGGTTGCATCCAAAGAAACCATGGTGGCAGGGTGGTGCAAGGGAGAACAAGTGTTCTCTGTTATACAGGTTGGAGCCTGTGTAACTGGAAGTTGGTGCTTCCATCTAGTTGGTGCTTCCTTCTAGTGGGTGCTAGAGAAACCAGAGAATTGGTGCTCTCAAACAAGTTGGTGCTTGTATAAGTGGAAGTAGGTGCTTCCATCCAATTGGTGCTGGAACACTCAAGGATTTGGTGCTTCCTTCTAGTGGGTGCTAGAGAAACCAAAGAGTTGGTGCTCTCAAACAAGTTGGAGCTTGTAAAACAGAGGTAGTAGCCTCACATTGAGTTGGTGCTCAATTATAGATGATGTATAGAACTTAAAAGACTGCCTATCATTTCGAAGAAGAAGAGTTTTTCTCCCTTTATGGGTTTCCTCGTGAAAATTTGTCTCTGTGTATATCTTATGTGTGACTGATGCTCATTATTTATGTTGTCCATATGTTGTATAATATTGATGATCACTTGAAGAAAGATTAAGATTGTTTTAATAGACTTAAAATTGTTTAAGCACAAAGACAATTGATTCACCCCCCCCTCTCAGTTGTCTTAGTAATTCCATCAATTGGTATCAGAGCGGGTTCCTTTTATTTAAAGGTAGATCTATAAGCTTAAACATGACAAGTCATGAAGGGACTTCAACTAATAAGCCTCCTCTGTTTGATGGAACAAATTTTTCCTTTTGGAAGGTTAGAATGAGAACATAGCTAATGGCCTTAGGTGTTGATGTTTGGGATGTAGTAGAGACTGGATACATAAAGCCTGTTGTGCTAGCTTCCAAGGATGATAAGTCATAATTTAGCTTTAATTCTAAGGGAATGAATTCTATATTGAATGGACTTGCAGAAGCCGAGTTTGTAAAGGTGATGCATCTTCAAACTGCCAAAGAAATGTGGGATAAACTTATTAGCAGCTATGAAGGAAATGAGAAAGTAAAAGATGCCAAACTCCAAACATTTAGGTTGAAGTTTGAACAACTAAAGATG
>ML785475.1:118910-129075 GCA_009831015.1 Picea engelmannii
CATTCAGTTTGGGGGTTTGTTGTACAAACCCTTGTGAGCAACTCAGTGGTGAAATATCCACTCACCTTGTTCCATAGCTTGGTCTCGGGGATGAAATATTCCTCCACACCATTCTATTCTTAGCATATCTCGTTCTAGAGCCCCAACAGACAGCAGGACCGTATTATTGGGGAATTTCCAGCAAGGGCGCACCATACCATTGAGGAAGGTTCGATTTAGCTATTCAGGAGAGCACAACTCTCTTAGAAGATTTCGCACTTGGAGAGGTTTTCCTTGTATGTTGGGCTTGAAACTTCAGGAGGAGGATCCCACTGCCTTGATCTATTACTTGACCGAGTTTGGGCTCGTTTGGATCATTCTTCCATCAGGGACGAATTATTGAGGGCTTCTGTCTCCACTTGGAGCGTGGCACTCTCTGGTTGAAGGGTTTGACATTCAGATCTTCTTGATACTGGTATTCATTACTTATTCAGCCTTTAGATGCTTCTTTGTATTGACGGGAGCATTTTGTAGTAGCTCATATCTATTGTTTGTACGACCGTCTGAGGTTTATGCCAGATCGGCCATCTATTGTATTGATCCTACATTGCTTATAATAAAAGGGTTAGATCTTTGCTTGTGCTTCTATATCTTGAATGTATGATGATATTCATGTATTGAATGAATCTTGTATGCACTTAATAGCTCAATAAACACCGACACGTTCACAAACCAGTGGTAGTTAGTGATTCCACGCCAAAATTTGGCTTGGGATCATTACAGTGGTACTGATAGATGCCAAGGTGGCCATATTCCGGAGGGACGAGATAGTATACGCAACAGAATGCAGGATTGTGACATGTTTGGATGAACAGGGCAAGGTTCACTACACTTCAGAGATCAAGGAAATCCTTGACAAGCACCACAAGGTGTCTGGGCCTATTCCTCCAGGGGTACCACCAGATAGAGGGTTTGAGCACATTATTGAGCTAGAGGAAGGGGCCAAACCAGTTATCACCACACCATATAGACACCCCAAGAAGTACAAAGATGAGATAGAGAAGGCCATCAAGGAAATTTTGGACATGGGGCACATCAGACCCAACAACAACCCTTTTGCTTCTTCAGTAGTGTTGGTGAAGAAGAAAGATGGCACTATGAGAATGTGCATTGACTTCAGGGATTTAAACAAAAAGACCATAAAAAACAGGTACCCGATACCCAGGATTGATGAACTGTTGGACGAACTGCATGGGGCCATCTACTTCACGAAGATTGATCTTCGCTCTGGTTATCATCAGATCAAGATGAGGGAGGAAGACATCTCAAAAATGGATTTTAGATGTCACTACGACCATTATGAGTTTTTGGTGATGCCCTTGGTTTAACCAATGCCCCTGCTACATTCCAATCATGTATGAACCATGTGTTCAAAAAGCAACTGAGGAAGTACCTGTTGATATTTTTTGATGACTTTCTTATCTACAGCAAGACGTGGGAGGAGCATCTGAGGCATGTGGATCAAATTTTGTCAATCATGGAGGAACAATCACTGTATGCTAAGGAGTCTAAATGTGAGTTTGGAATGACAAAGATCCTCTATTTAGGACACATCATCGGGGCAAAGGGGGTACAGGTAAATCAGGAGAAAATACAAGCCATCATGGAATGGCCTACTCCTAAGACACTCACCAAATTGAGAGGATTTCTGGGTATGTGCATGTATTATAGGAAATTTGTCAAAGGCTTTTCTCAGCTGTGTGCACCCTTGACCGATTTGACTAAGAAATGAGCCTTCAAGTGGGACGAGGAGGCTCAAATAACGATGGACAAGATGAAGGAAGTGATGAGTACGTGCCCAGTCTTAGGCCTTCCAGATTTCAGTCTTCCTTTTACCTTGGAGTGTGATGCCTCCGGGGAAGGAATAGGGGCCGTACTGATGAAAAAGAGGCACCCGCTTACCTATGAGAGTCGGAAGCTCAGGGCTCCCGAACTACTCTACAACATTTATGACAAAGAAATGCTGGCTATCATGCATGCACTAGACAAATTTTGGCAATACTTGGTTGGTGCCAGGTTTGTGGTCAAGTCAGATCATAACAGTCTCAAATATCTATTGGAACAGAAGGACTTCAACGAGAGGCAACAAAAATGGGTAAGCAGAATACAGGCCTACGACTTTAGCATTGATTTCGTCAAGGGGAAGAACAATGTGGTGGTTTATGCCTTATCCAGGAGGCCATCCATCCTTTCCATAACAGGGGTAACAATTGACTGGAAAGACCATCTGGTGATGGAGTATGCAAAGGATCAATTTGCATGCCAGCTACTGGACGAACAGGTACAAGATGAATATTTCAAGGTTATAAATGACCTCATCTACTACAAAGACCAAATCTTCTTGGTTCCTAGATCGACCTTCAAGGCTAAAGCATTGCAGGCGTGCCATGACTCACCAATGGCAGGACATTAGGGGATCAACAAGACGTACAGGCAGGTGAGAGAAAGGTTCTCTTGGAAGGGTCTCAAGGAGGATGTGATTAAGCATGTCAAAGAGTGTACTACATGTCAGGCAAACAAGGATGAGCACACGCACCCAACAAGACTATTGAAACCCTTGCCCATTCCAGAGCACAAGTGGGAAAGCATATCCATGGATTTCATCACTGGAATTCCAAAGACGCAAGGGAAGGACTACATATTTGTAGTGGTGGATAGGTTAAAAAAGTTTGCACATTTCTTCGCCATAGCTACCAACTTCAGTGCAGCACAGGTGGCTGAACTGTTCTTCAGGGAGATTTTCAGGTTGCACGGCCTACCCAAGACCATTGTTAGCGATAGAGATAGCAGGTTTATGAGTACTTTCTAGCAGGAGTTATTTAGGTTGGTTGGTACGGCCTTGACCCCTAGCACCAGCTATCACCCTCAGACGGATGGACAGACAGAGATAGTCAACAAATGGGTGGAGGGCTACCTCAGAAACTATGTGGCAGGGCAATAGAAAGCATGGACCAGATGGTTGCATCTGGGAGAGTATTGCTACAACACCACCCAACATATGTCCATTGGCATGTCACCATTCCGAGCCTTGTATAGCTATGATCCTTTATCGTTTGTGGAGATTGCGTTTGGTGACAACAGGGAACCTATGGTACAGGATTGGATCGAGTAGAGCCAAGACATTCTCAGGGAACTGAAGGATCATCTACAGAGGGCACAAAACCAACAGAAGGTCCAAGCACACAAACACCGAGTTGATCATACTTTTGAGGTTGGCGACTTAGTCTATCTGAGACTGCAACCATACAGGAAGGCGTCCATTAAAAGAAGTGGAGCAGAGAAACAATAGCGATGTTTCTTTGGACCCTATAGGGTCAGCAGAAAGATAGGGGTCGTAGCTTATGAGCTGGAGCTTCCACAGGGCAACAAAATACACAACATCTTCCATGTCTCCTGTCTTAAGAAATCCCTCGGCCAACACATCAAACCTATTGAGGTATTAACCCCCATGGACGAAGAGGGACAACTTATTCTAATTCTAGAAGAGATATTGGAAGTCCGAGAGAAGAGGCTAAAAAACCGAAGCATCAAGGAGTACCTGATCAGGTGGAAGGATTTACCCATTGAGGATGCCACTTGGGAAAAGGAGCACGTGGTCAGAGAAGCATGTTTGGAATTGCTTGAGGACAAGAACTTTCAAGCAGGGGAGACTGTAATGTCCCCCACCTCTTAGAGAGGTGATGAGGAGACTCAGTGGCCTGGGCACCCCCACTAGTTCATAGTCTCACACTGAGTGGGAAGGTCAACTAGACTAAAGTTATATTTTTAAGTTGACTTGAGAAAAAAAAAGGATAAAGGGAGTAAAAGATAACTCAACAGAAGAATAGAAATTAACCATGGGAGTAACCTAACTCAACAGAGAATCAGAAGGAAAAAGTATAAGTAAGAGGCTGGGGCGCACCTATCATTCATCCTGATTTTTGGTATATTTCCTGTTAGTTCTCTTGAGCATTCAGTTTGGGGGTTTGCTATACAAACCCTTGTGAGCAACTCAATGGTGAAATATCCACTCACCTTGTTCCACAGCTTGGTCTCGGGGATGAAATATTCCTCCACACCATTCTATTCTCAGCATCTCTCATTCTAGAGCCCCAACAGACAGCAGGACCGTATTATTGGGGAATTTCGAGTAAGGGCGCACCATACCATTAAGGAAGGTTCTATTTAGCTATTCAGGAGGGCACAACTCTCTTAGAAGATTTTGCACTTGGAGAGGTTTGCCTTGTACGTTGGGATTGAAACTTCAGGAGGAGGATCCCACTGCTCTGATCTATTACTTGACCGAGTTTGGGCTCGTTTGGAGCATTCTTCCATTAGGGACGAATTATTGAGGGCTTCTGTCTCCACTTGGAGCGTGGCACTCTCTGGTTGAAGGGTTCGACATTCAGATCTGCTTGATATTGGTATTCATTACTTATTCAGCCTTTAGAGGCTTCTTTGTATTGACGAGAGCATTTTGTAGCAGCTCATATCTATTGTTTGTACGGCCATCTGAGGTTTATGCCAGATCGACCATCTATTGTATTGATCCTACATTGCTTTTAATAAAAGGGTCAGATCTTTGCTTGTGCTTCTATATCTTGAATGTATGATGATCTTCATGTATTGAATGAATCTTGTATGCACTTAATAGCTCAATAAACATCGGCACGTTCACAAACCAGTGGTAGTTAGTGATTCCACACCAGAATTTGGCTTGGGATCATTACACTGCCTTTCACTCTGGTTTATTCAACCA
Source organism: Picea engelmannii (assembly GCA_009831015.1). Lineage (NCBI taxonomy): Eukaryota > Viridiplantae > Streptophyta > Pinopsida > Pinales > Pinaceae > Picea > Picea engelmannii. Next base: position 123,688 of record ML785475.1, read on the forward strand.
TCTTCAAAATTTCATTTCCCATTAAATCAAAGAAAAACAGAAAAAATTCCACAATCCAGCCATCCGACCCCGGACTTTTTGAGAACTTAAAACCTTTTAGCGTAGACACGATTTCTACTAAAGTAACAAGATCTACTACTTTTTTCCCTTCTTCCTCTGAAAACATTCTAGGGTAATGCCTCAAAACTGCTAGCTAATTGGTGATAGAAAGATCCTCCTATGCCTTGAAAATATTTTGAAAATAACCTACAGCTTCCTCTTCAAGTTCATGACTGAAAGTGATCACAGTACCATCCTCTTTGGTAATGTCCCAAATGGTATTGTTCATCTTTCTAGAGCTTGCAAAATCATAGAAAAACTTTGTATTTTTATCTCCTAAAGCCAACCAGTTTAATCTACTTTTTTGTCTCCATGTCTCTTCCCCCTATTTCAGAATGACCAATTTTCTACTCTCCTTCTCCAAAACCAACACTTTATCAACCTCCTTCTCAAAAACCCCAGGATGATTAGAGTACAGGGTATCCAAATCCCTCTCTAACTTTACCAACTCTTCCTTAGTTCCTCGTTTCTTATTTCTTTCCCAATTTGCCGCTAAAAACTTAAGTTTCTTTATCTTTTTTGCTAGAGCATCCATTGGACTTAAGATCTCATTTCGCAGTAACCCATTCCAATTTGTTCTAACAAGATATACAAAATATCGATCCTTAAGCCACACCGAGTTGAATTTAAAAGGATAGCTTACCTTTTTTATATCATTTTCCACATGTAAGACACAAGCATGTGATCCAAGATCTTTGAGTTACAGACCCAAGATCTGTATCTGATCCATGACATCAATAATTCCTCGGATAGCAAAAACCTATCTAATCTTTTTGCAATGTAGTCCAAACCTCCTTTGCCATTCCTCTAGGTTGGGATTAACTTTAGCGGTTCAACATCCACCAACCCCTCACCCTATAACAATTGTCTAAAAAATGGATGTAGCGGATCAGCTCTAGAATATGCTCCCCACATTTCTTTGCTTGAGATGGTAAAGTTTAGATCGCCCCCCAATATCACATTTTGTTCTTTGAGAAGTCCATCTCTTTTAGTTGACTCCCAAAAAACTTCTCTATCAACGTAAGGACCGTAGACGTTTATCAGTTTCAACCTTTTGTTTAAATCTTTTACAAAACCTTCTAGTACAAATAGACAAAAAAATCAATTTTTTTTTGGTCCTAAGCCCACAAGAGCCCCCCCTAGACCCGTAGAGTCCACTCCACTAAAATACCAGTTTGGTAAAAGCTTCACTAAAAAATCTCTATCTTTTGTAGTACAAACCATAGTTTCTTGGATTAATAGCACATTTGGTTTAGTGACCTCAAGGAAAACCCCTTTTCTTTCTTTTCTGTAACAGGGTTCAAAGGGTCTCTCCCATAAAAAAAAATCGGCAATAGGGTGCGGGAAAGTATGTCTCGGTAAGAAGGAATGTAATCAGTTATAGACTCTTCTATCACCGATTGAAAGGTCCTCTCCTCCTGTGCGTATATTCTCTCTACAAAAGTAGTAACTCCCTCAGTATCCCGTGACTCGGATACCATAGTAGTGTCACTAGGAGTTCAATCTCGTCCCTCACCTCCCGCACAAAGAGACAGAGTCAAGTTTTCCTCCTGCTAGGATGAGACTGTACTCCTTACCTTCCCATGGGAAAGGTTGGTAGAGGATACCATTTCCTCGTAGAAAACAACATTTATGCCCTTCCCAGGGGATGGCCTATCTTCCACTAAAACAACATCTGACACAGACTTCTCCAACGGCTCTACCCTATGAACAGTCTCACAGGCTTTAAAAATCCCCTCCCCTCCCCTCCAGTAACCCCCCTTCCAAGCTAACCGACTGTGCAAAGGAGGCTTTTGGCTTCGAGGTAACCCACCTCCCCCGAGGAGCACCCTGCTCCATCCACCACCCCCTTCTTCCCGCAACCAAAAAGTCACTCTAAGGGCTCAAAAACCACAGCCTCCCCGCTCAGGAAATTTGTCAAGGTCTCGCAAACCGGAATATCCCCTACCCCCAACATCCCCTTCACAGGAGGTTCCCTTGGAGCTTTCCCTTTTACCACATATTTTTTCCAACAATCATTAATAACAGGAACCTTAGAAAATATTTATGAACTGGGCAGTTTTAACTTACCGATCCCGGAATCGCTATTACTATTACTCGCATTTGTTTAAAGAAAAGGAGAATCGTCATAATAACATGTTTAGGAAAACAATTCTATTTATCTCCAATCCAACGGGATCTGATCTCAATAGATGTTGCAACATATTTCTAAAAATAATTGGTAATGTTTTTTAATAATGTCAAGAAAAAAATATATTTACATTAACCTTACATAAAAGGTATAAAATTATGTATCCATATGGAAAAGTTTAAATTCACCTATGAAAGCATCCCTTGGTGTATTAAAAAATACATAACATTTGAATATGATATCTCTATAATGACATTTAGTTGTAATCCCAATTGTGTGCCTTTATAATTGGCGTCGTTCTACCTTTATACGTTTCCCAAGTTGTAATTTGGAAGAAAAACAAATCAAATGGACGGTATGCTAATTGGTGCTCATGGCAACAAAGGTTACCAATAGTTGAGGGCTGGTCACTTCATGCTTTGCCTATAACTGCATTTTCGACCACTTACACTTTTTTCTCTAATGTGAGCTTTAATTGTAACAACATTCTCCTTCAAGGGCTGGTCACTTCATGCTTTGCCTTCATTTTCCACAAATGCTTTTAGTTGTAACAACATTGTCACAATTTCCATTGGTTAGAGGGTTGGGCTGGGTTGGCCACTTCATTGTCTTTATTTTCCAAAGAACTTTTAGTTGCAGATCTGAAGTTAAATCGATTGCATATTTCCCTCATCCAACGGTTATGGAGCATAGTAAACTGTTGACCACAGTTGACTTTGCTCCATTCCCGAATCTGCAATTGAGATAATTGAGATAAGGATTGCACTGCATGTCAACTTTGATGATGGCTTACCAGTCAATGATTTTCTTTACGCACTAATGAAGGGCTCTCATTGTCGCAACATCGTTTCAATATCCGTTGTCACGTTGAGGCTGGTGAAGAATAATAATATCCAAGAACGTAAATAAATGGTGCGCAAGCCAATAGAAAGTCCCAGAACATAAAGGCTTATGAAAACCCCAAAATTTTCATTCTTTCCAATTCTACCCATTCCAAATATTGATACCTCATCACAAATTCTGCTTCTTCCCAGATAAAAGTGATGAGAGATATTTCTCACACAAGTCGAGCAATAACAGAAATAAAAGCTCTGCAAACTCACCATTTTAGACATTAGAACTTAGAATTAAGACTATTCAAACTCGTTACAGAGAATGATCGACCACGAATGAAAACTTGAGTCTGGGCAGCAACTTTCTGGCTTGATATAAATAAGTTTGAAGCTCTTTTGTGGTCATGAAAATAGTGTGCTCTGCCTCATAGTTGTTTAGAACAAGAACAATATCCCTTGTGACTCCCCTAGTACAGAAGCATCCTACGCTTCACACGTTTAGTGCCTCTGCCACCTTTCATGTGTCCAACTTCATCACGCAAAGTGCGTTTGTAAACTTGTGTTAGTTACAAACATTCTATTTGCGTTGAGTGTAAACTTGTGTTAGTTACCAACATTGTATGTCGACATGGCATTGGAATAAAATGTCAACACAATGGAGTACTGGTGGCTAATGATTAAGTAACTTCAACTTCAAAATTAGTTGTTAAAATTAAATTTTGAGAATTAAATATTTATTTTATTTATATTTTAAAATAGCTTTTTCAAAATTTTATTATTGAACAATTAAAAATAAAAATAAATAATGCGTAATATTTTATTTTTATTATTGAAACAATTAAAAATAAAAACAAATACTGCATAAGATATTCATTAAGAAAGGATTTAGTAAGACTTTAATAAGAATTTAAGTATGTTATTTAAATTGTTTTCATTATCGTTCATTTGTCACAACAAATTAATGAAAATCTATCAAACTTGGTCTTGATGTGATATTCTTAAAACCTTGATGCATTAAAAAGGCCAATAGTATTAAAAAGGCCAATAGTATTGACAATGTGAGTGTAGAGGTCATGCTCTTACTCCCTTGATATGGCTAGATTTGTGTTGTATAGGGTTTTAAGAGTTGGATACGAACGCTTGATCTCATGGATTTAATTGAAACCTCCATTTCCCTATTTTGAAGTTGGTTGCAACTAGAATACCTAAAGACAAAGTTGATTTAATGGTCGAGACACCTCTAGGTCATGGTTTCTTGAGATTTTCTCAAGAAATTAAGAGTAACCTTTTAGTAGTGATTTATTGAGATTGGATTTTAAATAATAGATCCTGTAGAATTAACCTTAACCTTAAATTTGAATTTGAGCCTTAGGATATATTCAGTGACTCACAAGAGTATGTACAGTGGGGTAGAGGCCATGGAAACGTAGTTAAAGGGTGGAAACGTTAATTTTATTGCTAGCTACAATGCCTCTCAGTTCTCTAGGAATAATATGTGTAACTATGTCTGTAAATAAGTTACCTTTGGGTTGGTTAGAGGTAGTGTTGGCCCTTGGTTATGGATTAAGGAAGAAAGTGAAGAAAAAGGAAGAGAAAAGACGAAGTGCAAACTGTGTGGAAGGCACATTGAATGAGAATGGGTCAAAGTGGTCAAAGAAGAAGAAAAGACGGAGTGAAGTAAGGGAAAACTGTTAGAAAAATAGGACCGTGGAACAATAAAATAAAACAAATGCAGAAACAAAACACAGAAGACACACAATACAAGAGAGACACAGATTTACGTGGTTCACCCAGTGTGGGCTACGTCCACCAGAGAAATTGCCAGGTCCTTCCTTTATTATTATCTAGCAAATGAAGGGATACAACCTACAACAAAACCCGTTGTAACTTCCTCTTATTTCTCTCACAGTATCCTCTCTCAGAATACAATATTCACCATCATCCATAGCCGCAATACATTTTCCTCATAAAATAGGGTTGCCTTCTAGGGAAAAAAAACCCTAACATAATCTCTACCGTTAGATCTGCGACCTTATAATGAACGGTCCATATTTACAATGAAATTACAATATACTTTTACAAGGCAATTTTTGCATCAGGGGCTTCGCCCCCGAACCCCCACTGGGGGCCTGCTTGCCCCCAAAGCCCCCAGCCGGGGGGATAGGCCCCTCGGACCCCGCAGAGGGGGTACCCCCCCTCTGCACTCCCCCGCGTGGAAGAGTGTACATACTTTTGGGGTGTAAATACTTCATGGGGTATAAACACGGCTGAAAGCAAGGACCTTTGAATCAGGAAGATAATCAGGCTCCACAACCAACAATCTCC
>ML785475.1:132102-163291 GCA_009831015.1 Picea engelmannii
AACATCATCAAATTTTAAAGTATTTGAACCAGAGACAGAGTTACTTACAGCCATGACCAAGCCATTCCAACTTTCTGGCAATGAGCATAAGATTAGAAGAGCCCTAACCTCATCATCAAAGTCCACTTTTACAGAAATTAGTTTATTTGTAATCGTATTAAATTCATTCAAATGATCTTCAACAGACCCACCTTCTGACATCTTCATATTAAATAATCTCTTCATTAGAAATACCTTATTCGACGCTGAGGGTTTTTCATACAATTTGGCCAATGAATCCATCAAACCCTTCGTTGTCTTTTCTTTTGAAATATTGAAAGCCACTGACACTGCCAAGCTCGGCCGTATCGTTCCTAGAGCCTTTCTGTCAAGAATCTCCCATTCTTTTTCCTTCATGGCCGCTGGCTTCTTTGCTACTCCACTCAATGGTAGGAATAGATCCTTCTGATATAAATAGTCTTCCATCTACATCTTCCATAACTGGTAGTTTTGGCTGTTAAATTTCTCGACCCTAAACTTTCCATCTTTCGACATTGCTCCCACTCGAACCAGGAACCCTTTTTTCCTGTGAGTTACCTTACGCTCTGATACCAGTTGTTAGAAAAATAGGATCGTGGAGAAATAAAATAAAACAAATGCAGAAACAAAACACATAAGACACACAATACAAGAGAGACACAGATTTATGTGGTTCACCCAGTGTGGGCTACGTCCACCAGAGAAATTGCTAGGTCCTTCCTTTATTATTATCCAACAAATAAAGGGATACAACCTACAGCAAAACCTGCTGTAACTTCCTCTTCTTTCTCTCACAGTCTCCTCTCTCAGAATACAATATTCACCATCATCCATAGCCGCAATACATTTCCCTCATAAAAGAGGGTTGCCTTCTAGGGCAAAAAAACCCTAACAAAATATCTACCGTTAGATCTGCGACCTTATAATGAACGGTCCAGATTTACATTGAAATTACAATATATTTTTACAAGGAAATTTTTGCTTCGGGGGCTTTGCCCCCGAACCTCCACTGGGGCCCCGCTTGCCCCCAGACCCCCTAGCCGGGGGGATAGGCCCCCCGGACCCCACAGAGGGGGTACCCCCCCTCTGCACTCCCCCGCGTGGAAGAGTGTACATACTTCTGGGGTGTAAATACTTCATGGGGTATAAACACGGCTGAAAGAAAGGACCTCTGAATCAGGAAGATAATCAGGCTCCACAACCAACAAAAACGAGTCGTTGGACAAGAAGATCAAGGAGGACAGATCGTGGACAACTTAGCAAGTGGAAAACGCCACCAATGGATGTTTGGGAGCACTTCGTGGGAAAGATGGAAAGATAGGCTGGTGAAGCCCTAAAAACACAGGTCAAAGTGGACCTAGGGTTTTAGAATTCTAGGTTTTGGCATTTAGGGTTTTGACACCTAGGTATCGGCCCAAGGTTGTCTGAGAGTCATTGTAATGTATAAATAAAGGTCTAGAGGACCTGGATGGGTTCATTCTAATTTCATTATTGGTGAGAGTTGTGTTGTGATATCGAGTGGTTTTTGTTGCAAGTGAGAGAAGTGTTGTGTGACAGCACTCTGGTATTGTAAGATATTTAGCTAGGTGCAAAGATCAACCCTACAGCTGGGTGCACAGGGAGGGGAGAGAAGAGGAGAAAGAGAGAGATATCTGCAAGCTAAGAGCACAGATAGAACTATATGTTTTCACATAATATCAAGAAATGTAGTTTTGTGGATGTAGCCCTAGGGAGAGGGTGAACCACGTATATTTTTTGTCTCAGTGGTTGATGTTGTATTCTTTTCTTATGTTATTCTGTTGTTGTGTTATTATGTTAGATCTGGAATAAAAACTGTGCGAAGTAGGCTAGAGTTTGATAAAGCATAACTAGATCTATGTGTGTGATCCTTTTGGATCCACTTGCATTTCCTCTGGTTGTAGACACCTGTGTCCTGCAACCCCCTATTGCTACTTTGGGTGAGACTGCATCTGCTCCACAGGTGTGTTGGCAGTGAGTATATAATTATCATTTTTATAAAGCTACCTACATAGGGTCTATGCAATTTTACTACTCTTCATAAGCATTTCTCTAAACGACAGTTGTAAATTGTCGCATTTTACCTATCATCTATTCATGCATTCATTTTCATGACTGAAAGCATGAAAACTCACAACTATTGTTATCATTCTGTTTTAAAATTTTCATTGAAAGCATATCGTTTATTACAGAATTACGATTTCTTTCTATGAACATGTTTCTCTAATTATTTATGATCTTTTCAATTCTGAGAGTGCCTAAGAGATTAGTGGTTGCATGAACGAAAGACCTCCACCATTTGATATTCTATTTTTTATATTGATTTTGGTTTGATTTTTGACCATATTTCTTTCATGAAACCTTTGGCTATTCAATTTTTGTAAATCACCTATCTTTGCAATCAGACTTTGATGCACGCACTATGTTTTCAAGTACTCTATGTACCCAATGCCAAGGTGGCATACGACGTACAACATGCCATCACTCCTTAGCATGGTCTCGGGCTTCACGAATTTTCTCACACACATTGTGATTAACACCTCTACCCACCGTTTGAATCATCACAACTTGCATTGATAAGGCTCGGGGTTATGGCTCTGTGGCCTTTTTCCAAACCCTACCTGTGTATCCTGTGTTAACAACCTGTCCATTCGGCATGGCTCCAGTAGTAAGGGTCGAATAGAACAATGTCCAGACCCTACTTTCGTATGATAATGCTAGGGAGGATTTGGAAAGGAATGGTTGGCGTTTGTTCATCAAAAAATTTCAAGGTTTGAACCTACAGGTCGCCCAAGAGTTTGCCTTAACCTTTGATGGTTGTAGGGAAAATATCGGTGATGTGCAGTTAGAAGTGACAAAAGAGTTCCTAAGCCAAGCCACGGGATTGCCAGCAGTTGGTCAGAAATGGTTCAAGAATGCGAAAGTGGAGGAGGTCCCTTGGATGTTACTGTTTACCTCACGAAAAATAGCCAAATGTGATCGAGGTATGCCGATTTCATTTTTGAAACCTAGATGGCATGATTTACTTGTTGTAGTGAAGAAATTCATCACTTGTGAGGGTTGATTTAGACTGGTTTTCCTATATCATCTATGCCTCCTTATGAGTTTTATTGGTTTTCCATTGAATATGCCTTACTACCTACTCAGAAGTCTGTATAAAATGGGTAAATGGTTTAGGAAACAGAGGTTAGATTCAAGTTTATTTCATCATGGTTTGATTAAAATCATCCTTATGCACCAGTTACAGTCGCAAAATGATTGTTGGGATGCGTTCATTTCACGAAATAGTTTTGGTAACCATGATTTGGGATAGGTAGATAAGTCGGTCATTGTGGAAACCCTTGTGAACCCTACGGCCTCTTCTCCACTGCTCCAGGCCTGTGATTTTTCCCCTAATAATGAACCCTCAAGCTACCCTAATGTCATTCAACAAGATAACCGACCGGGTTCACATCCAAAGGATAGCACTAAAATTGTTAAGAAACCTACAGGAAGGAAGCCAAAGGGCAGTGCTGATGTCAATTTCAAGAACAAAAGGGCTGGTCGTTTAATTTCTCAATGTGCTCAAAATAAAATGAAACCCCATGCAGACACAATCAACACGATTGAAGTGAGTGAAGACTCAGACTCATAAATTGAAAAATTCTTGGCTGAAGAGGACCCCGTGTCATTCGGGCTATACCCTGACCGACCCTATGACTATGTTAACAATCTGCCTCCTTGTCTAAAGGACAACCTAGAATTTCCTAGCATCCAACTCTGTGATAAGCCTACCATTCACATAGAGTATTCTCTGATCCATAATGTTGTTAGTGCTAATGCAAATTCCTTACAGTCACAGTGTGATGAGTGCCAATCGTGGATCGACAGGTACTATACTGATGTTCCACTGCTACAATCACGACTCAAGTCTTTAAAAGACCAAGTTGATATGTTGACAGATGAAAACAACAGACTTGAGTCCATTATCCAAAGGAAGGATAAACGATTGAAAACTACAGGTTGTGTCATTTTCAAAAATGTAGATGCATCAACAACTATCGTAAATTCCAAAATTTCTTGATACGTTTTGATTCCATGATTTGAGGTATGATGTTTTTAATTTTTAACATGATTGTGTCACTCTTAAGTTAGGATGTTCGATTTGATTGAATAAACCATTTATTATTATTATTAAGATTAATTTGTTTTGTTTATTTAATAAAACATGATTGCATTTGCTATTATAACTAGCTACAGAATTGCAAGATTCTGTAGCAAGTTAAGAAAATTCGAGTTGTTTGATTTGATAATTGAAAACATATCTGAAATCTTCTCATTTTCATTTGTTTTCAGGATGATTAAGGAGCCCATGATTTCCAAGAAGATATGAGGCAATTTTTGAGATCTCCCAGCCATATCAACTTTGTATTTTGAGTAAATAGATTAGAATGTTGGTAGTTTTTGATATTCGGTGAAATCAGGGTGGTTGCATCCCCCATTATTTTTTTGAAATCAACTTGATCTTATCAACAAGAAACGGTTATGTTTCCTGAAACAAAACACACAATGATCATCTATCCACACAATGATCATCTATCCAACTTAAATTAGTAGATTCATCTCTAATTTATGTTGAATTTCTGCATGCAAGTTCTTACAGAAAGATTTATCTTGTCGTAGCAATTTGCAAATCATATGATTACTGTAACCGTATCTATTCAATGTTCTGTTGTTATAATTCAATCTCAAGTATTATCGTTCCTCATTTATTAGGGGTAGTCCAAAGATCTGTAGCAGGTTTAATTCATTGGATAAAGGTGGTTGGATATTCAACAGTGAACAGACATTGGATACAGTAACAGGTTAGCCTGTTATTTGATTTCGCTAGTTTTCTGAATATAGAAGTTGTCTCTATATAAAACATTTTCTGCTATCTGTTATTTTCTGTTTAATTAGGAAGTTTAATGTGTGATGTCATGAATGTATACATTTAAGAAAACAAAACCAAAAAATTAGATAGTGTTTTTACTTGCTTTATTATTATCACTAAAAGTAATCAATCCACATTTGATTTTTACGAGTTTAGATTAAAACTCGTGTTTTGTATAGATTTTATATAGAATTATCATACATATAATATTTAATTTTTACATATATATTTACTTAGATGTACATATAGTTTTTTAGTAACTGTTATTTATTAGATCATTGTTTTTCCTTTAGTTATTTTTCACTTTCTTTAGGACTTAGATCGGCCAACGGAGCTGCTAAACCCATTGGAGTGAATTAATCCAAAAAGCTTGGGTTAATTAGAAAACCTCAGACCGGATTCACTCCTCCAGACCGGATTTGATGCTCTTTCACTTTCATCACTCACATGGGAAAAGGATATGTTGCGAGATGATTTTACATAGTTTATTGTTAAAAAAGACAATGCACTATATTTTATGGAGATCAAACATTCTACGTTGCATATTCATCCTTTGATTAGCTTGAATCTTAATGTTTATGCTTCACATTTTGAAATGATCAATCTCATCAAAGGAAACATTCAAACCAATGATCTAATTGATGGCATGAATCCTCTTATGATGATTTCCCCATTGATATATTCGTTTCATCAAATTCATGGTTTGCATCCTCATTTTTGTGACAGGATTTCAGGATGGCTTGAATATTCATATATAAAAAAATATCATAATAAAGATAAAGTTGTGCTTGCCTTCTTTTTACCTAGGTATCTTGGAAATAGGCATGACATATTTCTTTTAGATCCTCCATGTGAAGAAATAAATCGACACTTAGAGAATTGTCAGGAGGATGGAGCATTTCAGCCTTGGTTGATGGTTATTTCATTTCCTCGTAATCTTGACATTTTTTTCAAAATCACCTACACCCGCCCATGCAATTATGACCCTTATCATGACAAGATTGCACAATGGCTGGAGGATTCATACATCAAGAATTTTAGAGGGAATGGTAAGATCATGCTTACTTTGTTTCTAAATAATGATTATGAAGGTAAGTGTGATATATTTGTTTCATTTTTTGATATATTACCATTCTTGTTAGTAATTGATGCAGGCACCACCTGCCCAAATCTAAGCAGACCCTCGATTCCAAAATATTATGTACTGGAATCTACCTTGAATATGGTCTTTCATCATTCTTTGACAGAGCTAAACTTAGTTATCTATCACTATGCTTGGCAATGCTATTCCATTTGACAAGACTCCTCTTAAATTGACGGATTAAACATTTTTCCTTTTTTTAGCACCCAACAGAAAAGACTTGGCATATGATGTTAAGCGCCATATGACCTTTCAATGTAACCACAATGGAATTTTCTTTCGGGCCCACTATACAGTTTAGGGTCCTTAACATTAAGTGCTTACCTACTCATAGAACCATTACATGTGACTCAAAGCCCCAACGAAAATTCACACACCGTATAGATTGTACCCTCCATGCAAATTCCGCTTCCATATACTAAGCACCACGTAGCACCCAGCGGAAATAACCAAGGTGCCTCGAACTCTGTATCCTCCCTTCTCCGCTGAGATCGTGATCATCTATCTCTCAGCCTTCAATCTCCGTTCTAATCACGATCGTTGATTCCCAAATATTGTACATATTAGAAATGCATACAGACTGTACATTTCCATTTGTTCTTAATCTCATCCATCGATTCAAACACATGCTCCATGGAATTCGATGCTCCCTTGATGAGTCAGATGTATCCCATCCTTTCCGATCGATAACAGAAATGGTTATACATAGCTTGAACAGAATGTTAGCATATACAAATGGTATTTATAATCCAGGGTTCACTGTGATGGCTGTAAAGGTTTCCAAAATTTACAGAATCCTTCTCATAAGTAATTCCTTTCTAAACCATTCAAATGAATTATTGTTATTCAATCCATGAAAACAAGAAAATCATAATCGAACCAAAAACAATCATGAGTACAGAGTATTTACACAGGGAGAAATAATCCATTAATAATCCTCTATCGATTCTTTACATCTACCTGTATTCTCTTTCCATCACACTCTGTCAATCTATTTCTGACCCAAATCTTCAGTCTGTTCTCTGCTCTCTCTCCTCGAGCTCTATGAGCTAACCCTCATCTAAACTCAGCCAGATTAAACTAGGTTAAGCTACCTATTCAAAATACTAAAGACTGTATTTATTTACAATGGATTTTTGTTTCCAAATCCTATGATTAAGGAACAAAGTCCTTAATAAACTCAACTGACCCCTACGAGTCATCAGTGACTCATTACAAACCCTATCTTATCTTTTACAAGTGGAAAGGATCTAGAATCCTTATCCATTTTTCAACTCTTTAATGAAAATAAAGAAATTACATTTCAACTCTAGGTCTTCTCTGATTTTCTTGACCTTGATCAAGTCATGAATGAACTCATCTTCCCTGAGCCTATGCTCCTGCATCAGTAATGTTTGATTTTTTTTCCATTGCAGGATTGGAGTTACTCCGATGGCTACATTGGAAACATGACTTCACGTAGTATTTTGATTTGTTTAGTAGTTAGGGTAGGTTTAGGAATAAGTTTCTTTTAGTTTTATTCCTCATTATTTCTCTTTTTAATAATGTAGTCATGAACGCAAGTGGGCACACCACGAGAACCATAACATGTTTATTGTCAGGGAAGTCCGAGTAATCCTTTTCTTCCTGCTTTTCGTTGAATATTTCTTTTCAAAGCTAGAGTATTATTATGAAAATTTTAAATGGAAAGTAAAAAGATAAATAAATTTGAATCGTAAATTCAACCCTGACCCAAGGTACCATGAGTAGGACTTCTTTCACATCAAACATGAATTTTCTATTTTCTTTCAGTCTCCCAAGGGATTTTTTGCATGTTGTTTTTAGATACACCCTTTGTAAATATTTTCTGTTTTGTTTTATTTACTGTGTGTTTTTCCTTTTCTGGTTTGTTTTAATTTCTTCTTTTCGGTCTTTCTTTTGAAACACATATGCCTGCACCACAGGCTAGCTCAGACAAAAATAACAGAAAAATTTCCCCTCGAAAATGACTGCTGAAAGTTGTTAAAACATCAATTGTTGTATTTCTCTGAATTTGCAGCCATGTTGAAGATGACTTATTGTTTGAAAAGCGTTTCTTGATTTCAATCTGCAATTGAAGGTATTCACGACCATCTATAAAAATCCTTTTTAGGTTGTCCCTGTTCTTTAAGATAACAACTCAATGATGTCTCCCTGCTCTTGAAAGTCGGTTTTATTCATAAACTATTTCGAGATCTTGATGAAGGACAGCTGAATTTTTTTTCAAGATCTGTGACATACTAAGATGTGTTAAAAAACAAGAATTTTCAGCATCACCCCTCTCTATTGAATATCTTTAAAAACCAATATAAATTTTCAGAGAGCTATGGGAAGTGCTTGTAAACCCATCGGGACACTGAACAGGTCTGCTAGCAGCGGGTAAATACATGCATGACACCAAGATAATTTCGTCGGGGTATTGAACAGGCCTGCTGGCAGCGAAGCAATGTTAGGTAAAAGAAAATTCTTAGATGTGGATTCTGTTTTGACCTTAAACGTCCTTCGTTCTGATCTGGAATTTCTTGACAGGATATGGATATTAGAGTGGGTTAATTGACATCCCTATCGAGGCTATGGACGCATGCTGGAAGTAGCAGCCCTGTCAACAGTATTGAAGATTTTAACTTTAATATCGTGGCTCTCTTTTGTTAAGATTGTCATCATTTTTCGTCTCTTTAAAAATAACAGTTGTTTGAAACTTGAATGCATTATAATTATTTGCGATGCTCAGATAGCCTTTTGGTTGTTTTCGATTCGAAGTTTTTTCTGATCATTCTAATCTGAACTCGTTCATTTGGTAGAGATAACTGCTTCTCCCAGCATGTCGCCATTGTTGGCAGCGAGTATATAATTATCATTTTTATAAAGCTTCCTACACAGGGTCTATGAAATTTTACTACTCTTCATAAGCTTTTCTCTAAACGATAGTTGTAAATCGTTGCATTTTACCTATCATCTTTTCATGCATTCCTTTTCATGACTGAAAGCATGAAAACTCGCAACTATCGTTATCATTATGTTTTAAAATTTTCATTGAAAGCATATTGTTTATTACAAAATTACGATTTCTTGCTATGAACATGTTGCTCTCATTGTTTATGATCTTTTCGATTCTAAGAGTGCCTAAGAGATTAGTGGTTGCATGAACGAAAGACCTCCACCATTTGATATTCGATTTTTTATATTGATTTTGGTTTTATTTTCGACCATATTTCTTTCATGAAACCTTTGGCTATTCAATTTTTGTAAATCACCTATCTTTGCAATCAGACTTTGATGCACGCACTATGTTTTCAAGTACTCTACGTACCCAATGCCAAGGTGGCATATGACGTACAACATGCCATCACTCCTTAGCATGGTCTCAGGCTTCATGAATTTTCTCACACACATTGTGATTAACACCTCTGCCCACCATTTGAATCATCACAACTTGCATTGATAAGGCTTGGGGTTATGGCTCTGTGGCCTCTTTCCAAACCCTACCTGTGTATCATGTGTTAATAACCCATCCATTCAGCATGGCTCCAGTAGTAAGGGTCGAACTGAACATCGTCCAGACCCTGCTTTCGTATGATAACACTAGGGAGGATTTGGAAAGGAATGGTTGGCATTTGTTCATAGAAACATTTCAAGGTTTTAACCTCCAGGTCGCCCAAGAGTTTGCCTTAACCTTTGATGGTTGTAGGGAAAATATCGGTGATGTGTAGTTAGAAGTGACAGAAGAGTTCTTAAGACAAGCCATGGGATTGCCAGCAGTTGGTCATAAATGGTTCAAGAATGCGAAAGTGGAGGAGGTCCCTTGGACGTTACTGTTTACCTCACGAAAAATAGCCAGCTATGATCAAGGTATGTTGATTTCATTCTTGAAACCTACATGGAATGATTTACTTGCTGTAGTGAAGCAATTCATCACTTGTGAGGGTCGATTCAGACTGGTTTTCCTATATCATCTAGGCCTCCTTATGAGTTTTATTGGTTTTCCATTGAATATGCCTTACTACCTTCTCAGAAGTCTGTATAAAATGGGTAAAAAGGTTTAGGAAACAGAGGCCATATTCAATTTTATTTCATCATGGTATGATTAAAATCATCCTTATGCACCAGTTATAGTCACAAAATGATTTTTGGGATGCGTTCATTTCACGAAATGGTTTTGGTAAACATGATTTGGGATAGGTAGATAAGCCGGTCATTGTGGAAACCCTTGTGAACCCTACGGCCTCTTCTCCACTGCTCCAGGCCTGTGATTTTTCACCTAATAACGAACCCTCGATCTACCCTAATGTCATTCAATAGGACAGTTGACCGGGTTCACATCCAAAGGATAACACTAAAACTGTCAAGAAACCTATAGGAAGGAAGCCAAAGGGCAGTGTTGATGTCAATTTCAAGAACAAAAGGGTTGGTCGTTTAATTTCTCGATGTGCTCGAAATAAAATGAAACCTCGTGCAGAAACAATCAACATGATTGAAGTGAGTGAAAACTTAGACTCAGAAATTGAAAAATTATTGGTTGAAGAGGACCCTGTCTCATTCGGGCTATACCCTAACCGACCCTATGACTATGTTAACAGTTTGCCTCCTTGTCTAAAGAACAACCCATAATTTCCTGGCATCCAACTCTGTGATAAGCCTATTATTCGCATGGAGGATTCTTCGATCCATAATGTTGTTAGTGCTAATGAAAATTCCTTACAGTCACAATGTGATGAGTGCCGATCGTGGATCGACAAGTACTATACTGATGTTCCACTACTACAGTCATGACTCAAGTCTTTAAAAGACCAAGTTGATATGTTGACAAATGAAAACAATAGACTTGAATCCATTATCCAAGGGAAGGATAAACGATTGAAAACTATAGGTCGTGTCATTTTCAAAAATGTAGAGGCAATAACAACTATCGTAAATTCCAAAATTTCTTGATACATTTTGATTCCATGATTTGAGGTATGATGTTTATAATTTTTAGCATGAT
This sequence comes from Picea engelmannii, assembly GCA_009831015.1. Taxonomy (NCBI): domain Eukaryota; kingdom Viridiplantae; phylum Streptophyta; class Pinopsida; order Pinales; family Pinaceae; genus Picea; species Picea engelmannii. The sequence goes on from ML785475.1 coordinate 143,191, forward strand.
TGTGTCACTCTTAAGTTAGGATATTCGATTTGATTGAATAAACCATTTTTTATTATTATTAAGATTAGTTTGTTTTGTTTATTTAATAAAATATGATTGCATTTACTATTATAATTAGCTACAAAATCGCAAGATTTTGTAGCCAGTTAAGAAAATTCGAGTTGTTTGATTTGATAATTGAAAACATATCTGAAATCTTCTCATTTTCATTTGTTTTCAGGATGATTAAGGAGCCCATGATTTCCAAGAAGATATGAGGCACTTTTTGAGATATCCTAGCCATATCAACTTTGTATTTTGAGTAAATAGATTAGACTATTGGTAGTTTTTGATATTCAGTGAAATCAGGGTGGTTGCATCCCCCATTATTTTTTGAAATCAACTTGATCTTATCAACAAGAAACGGTTATGTTTCCTTAAACCTATATAAACATATTATTTTACAAACATTGGACATCTCAGCCTGGGGCAAGAGTATGGGTGTTTTTATCGCAGACTTGAATGGAATATGATGCATGCTACAGCTTTGTCTTTTCTGTATGATGTTTTCATTCAAGTTATGTTCATTTCAATTTGATAATAGATTATGATTGCTTTTGTTGGCATAGTTTATTGCGAGTTGATATCATTCAATTTATATATGATGTCGATATTTCTCGTTTCAGAAAAAAACACACAGTGATCATCTATCCAACTTAAAGTAATAGATTCGTCTCTAATTTATGTTGAATGTCTGCATGCAAGTTCTTACAGAAAGATTTATCTCGTCGTAGAAATTTGCAAATCATATGATTACTGTAACTGTATCTATTCAATGTTTTGTTGTTATAATTCAATCTCCAGCATTATCGTTCCTCATTTATTAGGGACAGTCCCAAGATATGTAGCAGGTTTACTTCATTAGATAAAGGTGGTTGGATATTCAAAAACGAACATACATTGGATACAGTAACAGGTTATCCTGTTATTTGATTTCGCTAGTTTCCTGAATATAGAAGTTGTCTCTATATAAAACATTTTCTGCTATCTATTATTTTCTGTTTAATTAGGAAGTTTAATGTGTGATGTCATGAATGTATAAATTTAAGAAAACAAAACCAAAAAATTAGATAGTGTTTTTACTTGCTTTATTATTATTGCTAAAAGTAATCAATCCACATTTGATTTTTACGAGTTTAGATTAAAACTCGTGTTTTGTATAGATTGTATATAGAATTATCATACATATAATATTTAATTTGTACATATATATTTACTTAGATGTACATATAGTTTTTTAGTAACTGTTCTTTATTAGATCATTGTTTTTCCTTTAGTTATTTTTCACTTTCTTTAGGACTTAGATCGGCCAATGGAGCCGCTAAACCCATCGGAGTGAATTAATCCAAACATCTTGGGTTAATTAGACAACCCCTGACCGGATTCACTCCTCCAGTTGATGAGCGGTCAATTTTGCCTGTCAACAAGGTTTTGCCGAAAGGGCTAGTAGTTATGGCTTGTTGGTGTGATGTTAGAGTTGAACCCTGGGTCTGCCCCTGTGCCAACAAATGGTTCCATTGTTGGGACATATATCTTCTTGAGGGAATGTCAAGGTGGTTTCCATCAAAGACAAAGGTTCAAAAGTGGATAGAAGAACAAGAAAAGGACTTCACTGAAGCCCAGAACAAGAACCTTAATCTTAGAACAGAAGATTGTTTGGGAAGGTATAGGTTTACTAATATACATGAGATTTTCTTTGGAGGAATTCATAAGGAGCTATACGAGTGGTTAGCTAGATACCCAGTTTGAGATCAGATCTAGACAACCTGTGGTTTGGACGTCGGTGCTGATCAAGAAGGTTAAGAGAGTTGATAATGTCATGTCAAGAGAAGTCTATCACTGATTTGATAACACCATTGGAGGGTACATCATTGATTTTTCTATTGACAGAGTAGAGTCATACAACCAAGCAAAAAGATATTTCTTTAAGGGACGGAGAGGAAAAATTTTAAACTTTTTAAAGTTAAAGATCAAGATGCTATTGCATGAGAAGAACATCTTGAAGATACAATAGTTGGTCATATTGAAAAGCTAATGTTCAAAAATTCGGACATCGACAATGAAACAGAGGTTGGACATACACGTAGTGGGAGAACCTTCAGAGAAGTTACTCTTGCGAACCTGTTTAAGAAGAATTACGGGAATGGTGGATTCTACAGTGGAGAAGAAGTAGATCTAACAGACGAAGAACCTTTAGAGTCCACTAGGGAAGATGAAGGGAAGACTGCAGAACCTCGTCAGCAAGAATCATAAACTTCAAGAACTGCGCATACTATTGAAGTTGTTAGCAACAATTGTGGTATCGGGGAACAGAGGTACGCAGGTCTACTGGATTGCGCGATAAGTGCCCAAGTGCAACACACAAAAGAAATTTGTTTGGGGCCCGAGCCAAGCGAGCGAGCCTGATCATGGACATGAGAAGCAGCGAAAGAGATCTAGGTCGTCCGTCTGGGAAAGGACGCGTGGTGAGAGATCGGGGTTAGCAGGAAAGTCCCGACAGGGAAGCGCCCATCAGGGAACTTGAAGCAATCGGGATATCAGAGATCCCGAGAGCGAGATTTTTGTGCATCGCAGAATCGCGATACGTGATTTCCCGATCAACGTGGAACAACTGTCAATCATGGAGGACAGGTGGCAGGATTTCACGACAGGGAACATATCGTTGACAGGTCAACGGCCATGAGCCATTGGGTTTCGGGGAATCGCGAGTCCCGTGGACACAAACATTGTGTCATCGTGAGTGATGAAACTCCGATGGATGGTTTGGCTACGGTCACACGAAGACAGGTCATATGGATCGTATTCTAGCCGGTAGGGGCTATCTCATAGAGGTGGAGCTCATCGCATAATGGATATCGGATTTCAGGAAGCTGGCACCCCTTATTTCTTGCACTTTGAAACTCCAAACCTTGAATTTTCGATAACGCCCAGAATCAGGCCCACGGATTTGGCACTTGGTCATCAAGAAGGAGGTCTAGGGAAGGGGCGTTTATGTTTGTCATTCTACCTCTCAGACCCCGATAACACGTATCATCCGTTTAATTATATTGCACTCTTAGCCACCTCCGCCTCAACTTATTGCCCCCCCCACCTTGTTCGGTCACCGAATATCTTGTCTGTCATGCCCCATCACCTCATCTTTGTCAACTCTATCCACATTGGCCAGCCGAGTCCCCCTGCAGAAATCCAACAAAGCAACAGACAGCAAAAGGTAGGCTACCACATCTCCCAAATGAATATTTGACCAGAGCCTCGCAAGTCCCGATGAATCAGTTAATGCGAATAAGGAAGGTGGGTGATACATCATCTCCTTCCTTAAATAGAAGGATAGAAAGGAGCGTGTACAGAGATAGACTGTCAGTTCTTCTGGACAAATATTGCGTCTAACAGATGACTGCATGGGCATTCTGCCCAACGTCTGCATGCATAGCCTAAGAGAGAATCTCCTTAATGTCAAGCATTGAATTCATTATATGATCGTGCCTTCAGCGCCTGAGTCAGTTCCAAGTATATGTAGGCATTTCTACCATTTTTGTGAGCATCGATGGTTGAGTAGAGCTCCCAGTTGTAAAGCTTTAATGAAGCATTGTTGCTCTAGTTATGTATGAACTTTCAAGACTTCTTGCCTTATGAATGCCAGTTTCTTTCATGTCTTTGTTTACACTGTGTTAGAGCAGCTCGGAATTGGAGGATCCAGTCGAGTTGTAGCTATTATAGGATGATGTTGTAATGGATCACTATAATAGTTGCGTTGTCTCTAATCAATTATTGTGATTTTTCCCAACGCTGAGTGACTTGGAATTGGAGGATCCAGTCAAGCCCCCTTTCATTTTCTTGAGAACCTGAACCAAGAGGATCTTGCATTTAGAGTCTTTCTTCTACAAATTGCCGAAAGCCTATTGCCCAACGCTGTTTGTTCACCTTTCTTACCAAGTCTTCCACCTACTCATCTTTTAATCAACCCACTAGCTGAAGTTAGGTCGAGACCTCCTTTGTTACTTACGTACCAAACCCAATCCCTGAGTCAGAGTAATATATCCTCGAGTCTTTATCTCCATTTGATCACCCCTTTATAAAAAAATCATGACATTAAACTGATGGGTGTCGGGCTCTGCTCCTGCAAGCAATCTAGGAGTGACTTCCGACGCTAACATTTCTGGTGCCGTTGCCGGGGACGAAATTGAAGATTTTCCCTGGCTAGAACGACATTGAGCCTCTGAATCCGAAGGTGCATCAAATTATCAGAGCCTTTCAAGATTGCTGATTTGCACCTGGCGACTCCATTATGACGACTCCACTGGGGAGAACCTGCTCTGTTAATTGTGGCTTTCAGAGGCAGGCATATGCGGTCTCATCCACAGCTGCCTCTAGCTACGCCTGAAACAGATCCAGAAGCGGTGCTCAGAAGGGGAAATGCCTCTGAAGAAGAAGCGTCCATCACTGAACCAGGTAATCCACCGTATCCTCCTGTTGGAGCTCCTTGTTCTCCTCCTCAGTTATTTGACAGGCCTGTCTCTGCAGTTTCTCGTTTCCTAAATTTTGGGAGTGTTCCTGTTGAGTTTTCCTCTCCTGGTCTGGGACCAGAGGGACAAGACTTTGTCACTCCCCTCTCCCCTGAATCTATACCCTGGCATAGATCCAGGACCGCAAAAGATTTCCCTATGCCTAGCTTAACCACTCCTATACAAAGAGAAGCACCTGCTAACTTGAGCTCGATAGCCTTCTCCTTAAATCCCCTCTTGTTCCCCACTCCAATTAGAGGCTCATTCTTAGCATTCCCTTCGCAAAATCATTCTCCTCCAGGCTCTCCTTCACCTAATATTCCTATGGTTGGTGCTAATCCCCCTCTGAATAGAATGGATGCCATAGTTGCTGCTAGGTATGCTCCCTTGATCTTACCTCAACCCATGAATCCTTTCCCTGCTGGAGATTACTGGAAATATATGCCCAAGTTCATCGGGGAAGGGGACATAACTGCAGAAGAACACCTGGCTTCTTTCTATAGTTATGCAGACAACTTGAACATTGGAAATGAAGATGTCTGGATGAGGGTTTTTGTCCAGAGCCTGGATGGTGAGGTAAGGAAATGGTTTAGAGGATTAGTTCCTGGATCTATTGATGGAATTGAAGCCCTGGATAATGCTTTCCTGAGGCAGTGGGGAGATAAGAAGGATTTCATGTACTATATGACTGAGTTTGGGTCTTTGAAGAATATGGGAGGAGAGTCTATCTCTGACTTCTCCAAGAGGTTCAATAAAATGTACAATAATATTCTTGATGAAATAAAGCCATCATAAGCCTCGGCCAAGATGTCCTATGCTAGTGCGTTTGGTCCCGATTTTTGTCTTTTATTAAGAGAAAGAAGAGCCGCATCCTTAGGTCAAATGCAAGACGCAGCCATAGAAGTGGAATCCAATGTGTTAGTAGCTGATAGATTGAGGAACGAGGCTGACATGGGCAGGAGAAAGGGAAAATCTGAAGCCTCAACTTCTAGCCCATCGACGCCCCACCTTCATGTAGATGAACTGAACAAGATGGTGAAGTCTCTATCTGCAGAGATGGAAAGGATGAAGGTAGAGAGGAGGAAAGAATACAAGGGCCCTAAGAGCACCAAAAACAAAGGAGGTTTTCAGAGGCCAAACAATATCGCTTCCCTGATGATGCAAAGAGACAGAGATGACCAGAAAATTCAAGCCCCTTTTCAAAACAATTTTGTGGCTGAGGGAGAAGAAGGGGAAACAGATGAACTTGAGCCTAAAATCAATTTCTTTGGAGATACTCCTCCTTTTCCTCATCTCACTCAATCAACATATGAAGAGTCTCTCATGGACAGTCAGCTAAATGAATTGAGCAAGGGAGAAAAGGATGGCGGCGGTCAAGGCAGGTACAACCTGAGGTCCAGCAAAAGGACAACAACACCTGATATTCCTGAGCAGTCCATTAGAGAAAAGAAGCCTGCTAGTAAAGTAGCATATGGTCACAGAGGTAAGAAGGCCCAACCCCTCTCTCCCGTTGTCCATAATCATTTTCCTGAAATAAAATAAATTCCAAAGCCTGCATCTTCTTTTAACTTCGAGCATGAGATCCAAAAGATCAGGATCCCTATGCCCCTCACTGAGCTGATTAAACATGAAGAATTCATGAAGCGCTTCTCTGAGATTTTATAGTCTGAAGCCTCATGCCTTCCCACAGAATCCATAAACCTCCAAGATGAAAAGCCAGCAGTTGTCCTAGGTCCCATGGTAGAAGATAGAGGTGATTGATCCCCTCCTTTCTACACATCCCTGAACATCCATGATAAGGTGTTTCACAACTGCTTGATGGATTCAGGGGCTTCTCACAACCTCATGCCCAAAACTGTCATGGAAGAGTTAGGAAAAGAAGTCACCAGATCCTATCATGACCTCTATTCCTTTGACTTCAGGAGAGTTCAGTGTCTTGGAGTTATCAAAGACTTGGTTGTGACCTTGTTTCAACTGGCCATGAAAAGCTTGATCATGGATATTGTAGTGGCCGATGTTCCTCCCAAGTTCGGTATGTTGTTGTCGAGATATTGGATAAAAATACTGGGGGGAACCTTGCAGATGGACCTCACGTATGCTACCATCCCAGTGTTCGGAGGGGAGCATAGAAGACTATACAGGGAAGCCCAATTGGCCTACATAATCAGTGATGAAGCCAACCCTACCAACCATCCCATCTTTGCCTTGGACACTGATTTAGGCTCCATTTTACTACAACTCACCCATGCCCCCGAGCTTCCTCTCAAACTTAGAAAGCAACCCACCATTTCCCCTAAACTTCCTCCCTCCATCACCCCCATCTGGAAACTGTTCTTTGATGGAGCCTCTTCTAGGGAAGGCGCTGGAGCTGGGGTGGTTTTTGTGTCACCTGCTCAGGAGACCATATATCTGTCATACAAATTAGAATTTGAAGCTACCAACAATGTGGCAGAGTATGAGGCTCTTGTTCTGGGATTAAGAGCTGCAAGGGAAATGGGAATTCAGGAAGTAGAAATGTTCGGTGATGCAGAGTTGGTGGTCCAACAGATCAAAAACTCTTATCAGGCTAAGCATCCTCAACTCAGAAGCTACAGAAATGAGGTATGGGACCTAGTTGACAGTTTCTTCTCAGCATTTAACATTTCATTCATCCCAAGGTAGGAGAACACAATGGTAGATTCCTTGGCTACATTGGCTAGCAATTTCAAAGTACCTTTGCCACCCAAATTCAGATATGATGTAGAGGTAAAATACATGCCCTCCATACCCGACAACGTCAAGAATTGGAAGGTATTCGAGGATGATCTCAAGGTCAAGAGGTTCTTGGAGACTGTCAAGGAATTCTCAGAAATGCACATTGACCAAGATGTCGTCTCAGAGGAAGAGCTCGATGGGGGTAATTTTCTGAATAAAATTGCAGAGCGTGACATTGTACAGCTGCCCAACAACCATATTCCTAGAGGACTGGTTCCTTTGGAAAGGATTTTTGATAGAAAAGGTGTGTCGGTAAAAGGAGAATTCTTGGAGGAGGACGCTGGTACTATTCAGTTCAACATTGGAGCCGAAAGTGAGCCCAAGTATGTCAAATTGTCAAGAAGTATGACAGAGGAGCAGAGGTCCGAATACATTGGACTTTTGAGGGAATTTGCTGATGTGTTTGCCTGGACCTATGAAGACCTTAAAACCTATGACACCTCTTTCATCGAGCATAAAATTCCATTAAAGGAGGAGGCAAAGCCATTTAGGCAGAAGATGAGACAAATCAATCCGATGCTGCTGCCTATCATGGAGAGGGAAGTGAAGAAGCTGCTTCAAGCTCAGATCATTGTTCCACTAAGATATTCAGAGTGGGTGGCCAACTTGGTGCCAGTAAGGAAAAAGAATGGAGAGATCCGACTCTGTGTAGACTTCAGAAACCTGAACAGAAGATCATGGAAGGATAACTACCCCTTTCCAAATATGGAACATATACTGCAGAGGGTGACAGGAGCTTCCAGGATGTCCATGATTGATGGTTTCTCTGGCTAAAATTAGGTCTCCGTTCTACCTGAAGACAAGGAAAAGACAACATTCACCACTCCATGGGGCACATTCATGTATGCCAAGATGCCATTTGGACTAATGAATGCAGGGGTGACATTCCAGCGTGCCATGGACATAGATTTCGTTGGGGAAAAGGATAAATTTGTGGTCATTTATCTGGATGACATCATAGTGTTTTCAAAATCTGATAAAGAGCACTGTTGTCATCTCAGGAAAGTTTTCCTAAAATGCAGAAAGTTTGGCATTTCATTAAACCCCAAGAAATCTCTGTTCGCCATGCAAGAGGGAAAGTTACTAGGCCACATAGTATCAGCAGAAGGAGTCAGGATTGACCCCAGCAGAGTTGAGGCGATACAAGCCTTATCAATCCCAAGGTCCAAGAGGGAGGTCCAATCTTTCCTCAGTAAAATTAATTTTCTAAGGAGGTTTGTGCCTAACTTTGCTGAGGAGGTAAAGCTGATAACATCCATGTTAAAGAAAGAGAATGAAGTAAGGTGGACCCCTCAATCGCAACATTATTTTGAACAAATCAAGAAGGCCCTGACTGGAGCTCCTGTCCTTATCAGTCCCGACTACTCAAAGGATTTCTTGATTTTCTCCTTTGCCTCACCTAACACAGTGGTTGTTGTTCTATTACAGACAAATGACAGCAGGCTAGAGCAGCCTATTGCTTATTTCATCCGAGCATTGAGGGATGTCGAAGTCAAGTATGACACTATGGAGAAGCAGGCTTATGCTCTAGTAAAAGATCTCAAAGCTTTTAGAACCTACATCCTGCAGTCAAATATCATCGCCTATGTCCCCTCGGCTACTTTTAAAGACATTCTTATTCATCCTGACATCGATGGGAGAAGGAGTAAATGGATAGCCAAAATCCTGGAATTCGACCTGGAAATTAGGCCTACCAAATTGATCAAAGGGAAAGGTTTAGCCAAGCTGTTGGCTGAAGCAAACTGCCAAGCATTGGGGATAAGTTTCATCAACGAATGCTCAGGTATTCAGTAGGATTGACTGCATGAAGTAGACCATCAAAGGGAGCCCCCATTGGCCCGATGTCCTTAGTATAAGGATGTCGTATACTTTCTGCAGGAGTTGTGGCCTCCAGACGACCTGCAAAGGAGAAAAGAAAGAGCTCTAAAGCTCAAAGCAGTTAGGTACTGCCTGATCGATCAAGTGTTATATTGGAAAGACCCCCTGGGGGTGCTTTTAAAATGCATGAGTCCACTAGAGGTTGAGATGATCGTGGCTGAATTTCACAGCGACCTGTGTGGAGGGCACCATTTCTGGAGAGCCACAGCCCACAAAATCCTTAGGGATGGATACTACTGGCCTACCGTGTTCACTGATGTCTGCAAAAGAGTCAGAGCCTGCATCAAATGTAAAAAATTTGCAGGAAAGCAGCATCTCAGGTCTCTGCCATTAAATCTGGGGGTGGTTTCAGGGCCTTTCTAACAGTGGGGCCTAGATTTCATTAGAGAAATTCACCCTGCCTCGAGTGGGCAGCACAAGTGGATCCTGACTGCTACAGATTTCTTTATCAAGTGGATTGAAGCTATTCCCACCAGGAGTGCTTCCCACAAAGTAATCAATGGATTCTTGGAGGACCTCATCACAAGGTTCGACTGCCCAAATAAGATTGTCACTGATAATGCAGCCGCTTTTGGGTCCGAACTACTAGCCAAGTTCTGTGAACATTTCGGGATTAAATTGATTCACTCCACCCCATATTATCCACAGGGAAATGGTCTAGTGGAATCCTCCAACAAAAGCCTGATAAGGATCATCAAAAGGTTGTTGGAAGACAACAAAAGGGCTTGGAATTCAAAGTTGAAATTTTCCCTATGGGCTGATCGGGTGACTACAAAGAGATCTATAGGTCTCTCCCCTTTCCAGTTAGTCTACAGAGCCGAAGCCATTTTCCCTTCTCAGCTGGCTGTTCCCGTAGCGAAATTCTTCCAGGATTATCAAGAAGAGCCAAATGATATGATCAGAAGGATTCATCAGCTAGTAGAGATCCAGCAGGCTAGGGAGTAGACAGTGGATAGGATTCAGGACCATCAGCAAAAGATCAAGTAGGTCTTCAATAGGAAGGCTAAGAAGGAACGGTTCCAGATAGGAGACCTGGTGCTAAAATGGGATGCTCCTAAACAAGATAAGGGTAAACACAACAAATTTGAAGCCCTGTGGATTGGGCCTTTCAGAATCTCCGAGACTTTCTCAAATAACACATACAGGTTGTGAGATTTGGAAGGTGAAGAAGTTTTCAGCAGCCTAATGAATGGGCATTTCCTAAAGAAATTTTTTGTTTGAGTCTCAGATGGCTCCTTTGTTTGTAAATATTGTCCTTTTTGTTTCTTAGTTCTTTTCGTTTTTATTTTTGCGGCCTAATAATGACTCCATATCCCAACAACAAGGCACTGGAACTGCAAAATGAGTCCTTAGAGCATCACAGGGATGAATCTATCCCCCATGGAGCCTAATGTTAGAAACAATTGTGGTATCGGGGAACAGAGGTATGCAGGTCTGCTAGATTGCGTGATAAGTGCCCAAGTGTAGCACATAGAAGAAATCTATTTGGGGCCCAAGCCAAGTGAGCGAGCCTGATCATGGACATGAGAAGCAACGAAAGAGATCTAGACCATCTGTCTGGAAAAGGACACATGGCGGGAGATCAACGTTAGAAGGAAAGTCCTGACAGGGAAGTGCCCATCGGGGAACTTGAAGCAATCGGGATATCAGAGATCCCGGGAGCGAGAGTTTTATGCATTGCAGAATCGTGATACACGATTTCTCGATCGGCGGGGAACAACTGTCAATCATGGAGGACAGGTGGCATGCTTTTGCGACTGGGAACGAATCGTTGACAAGTCAATGACCATGAGCCATCGAGTTTCGGGGAATCGCGAGTCCCGTGGACACAAACATTGTGTCATTGTGAGCGTCGAAACTACGATAGAGGGTTTGGCTATGGTCACACGAAGACAGGTCATATGGATCATATTCTAGCCGGTAGGGGCTATCTCATAGAGGTGGAGCTCATCGCATAGCGGATATCATATTTCGGGAGGCTGGCACCCCTTATTTCTTGCACTTTGAAACTTCGAACCCCAAATTTCCGATAATGCCCAGAATCGGGCCCATGGATTTGGCGCTTAGTCATCGAGAAGGAGGCCTGGGGAAGGGGCGTTTATGTTTGTCATTCTGCCTCTCAGACCCCGATAACACGTATCCTCCATTTCATTATCTTTCACTCTTAGCCACCTCCACCTCAGCTTATTTCCCCCCCACCTTGTTCGATCACCGAATATCTTGTCTGTCATGCCCCATCACCTTAGATTTGTCAGCTCTGTCCACATTGCCCAGCTAAGTCTCCCTGCATAAATCCAGCAAAGCAGCAGACAACCAAAGGTAGGCTACCACATCTCCCAAATGAATATTTGACCAGAGCCTCGCAGGTCCCGATGAATCAGTTAATGCAAATAAGGAAGGTGGGTGATACATCATCTCCTTCCTTAAATAGAAGGATAGAAAGGAGCGTGTACAGAGACAGGCTATCAGTTCCTCCGGAAAAAGATCACGTCTGATAGACGACTTCATGGGCATTCTGCCCAACGTCTGCATGCGTAGCCTAACAGAGAAGCTCCTCAATGTCAAGCATTGAATTCATGATATGATCATGCCTTCAGCGCCTGAGTCAATTCCAAGTATATGTAGGCATTTCTACCATTTTTGTGAGCATCGATGGTTGAGCAGAGCTCCCGGTTGTAAAGCTTTAATGAAGCATTGTTTCTCTGGTTATGTATGAACTTTCGAGACTTCTTGCCTTATGAATGCTAGTTTCTTTCATGTCTTTGTTTACGTTGTGTTAGAGTAGCTCGGAATTGGAGGATCCAGTTGAGTTGTAGCTATTATAGGATGATGTTGTAATGGATCACTGTAATAGTTGCGCTGTCTCTAATCAATTCTTGTGATTTTTCCCAGCGCTGAGTGACTTAGAATTGGAGGATCCAGTCAAGCCCCCTTTCAGTTTCTTGAGACCCTAAACCAAGCGGATCTTGCATTTAGAGTCTTTCTTCTGCAAACTGTTGAAAGCCTGTTGCCCAAAGCTGTTTGTTCACCTTTCTTACCAAGTCTTCCACCTACTCATCTTTTAATCAACCCACTGGCTGAAGTTAGGTCGAGACCTCCTTTGTTACTTATGTACCAGACCCAGTTCGTGAGTTAGAGTAATATCTCCTCGAGTCTTTATCTCCATTTGATCACCCCTTAATAAACAAATCATGACATTAAACTGATGGGTGTCGGGCTCTGCTCCTGCAAGAAATCCAAGAGTGACTTCCGACGCTAACAGAAGTAAGTACTGTTACTCCTCCTGTTGTTTTAGCAGCATTAAGTAACCAAAGTAGCCAGAGTTATCAGAGCACTCAGAGCACTGTTACTAGTAGTTCAGTAGATAATCAGTCAGGAAACCTAGGAAGATCTATGGCGGATGAAATGAGGCTACCTATATTTATGGGAGATGTAATGAAGATCCTGATCAACACTGGTTCTTATGTGAAGTCATATGGAGTATTAAGAAATTCAATGGCGAAGCAGTTAAGAGAGCTCAGTTTAGTACTACCTTGAGAGACCGCACACTGAGCTAGTACATGAAATTTGTTAAAGGAGTTGCATAGCCTAAACCGTTGAACGATATCAAGAATGCGTTGAGCGCAGAATTCAAGAAACCCAACTCGGAGTCACAATGCATTACAAAAATGAAAGAAATCAAGCAGAAAGTAGTTGAACCTGTTTGGGAATTTGATCAGAGGTTTAAGACCTTGATAGGTCATTTGAGTTTTCAGATTCCAGATGAGCAGAATAAGGAATGGTTCATTGTTTCCCTCCTATCACACATTAGAGTCCCTCTGATGTAGCAGAAAGTTGCTTCGTAGGCTGAGGTGTTGGAAATCACCATGAAAATAGAGTCATCCCCTATGGGACAATCCAACTCAGGTATGAGTCAAATTGTGAATCAACTAACTAGCTTATCTCCACATGTCGAAGATATGAATAAAGACAAGGGAAAGTATAAAAGGGAAGACATTTGGTGTATCGGATGCAAGTTAGAGGGCCATGATAAGAAGCGTTTCCCCCTATTTCTTGAATACTTGGCCTCTGAAGCTTCGAGCCCTTTGAAGCAAGTTACTCTACCTTGGCGCGAGGTATTTAGAAACAAACATCACCTTGGTGAATGCTACTACATGAAAAAATATGTTCAGACATCTACAAATATTTACATCACATTCTGTAAATCTATGGGGCATGATGAGAAGGACTGTAGGGCTTATGATCTCTTGCATGAAAGGTCAAGAGACACATATATAATCCAAGGAGAGATGAAACAAGAGGGAAATACTATGCAGTTTAATTCCCCAGGAAGAGGAAACTTCAACCCTCGCGGTGGATTCAGAGGAAGAGAAGGAGGAGGAGGCATGGGTCTGGGTCAAGTTCAGATCATTTGTTATAACTGCGCATAGCCAAGACACTTGGTAAGGGACTGCCAAAACCCTTGTACAACTTGTAGCTACTGCAACTCATTTGAACATGTTATTGAAGATTTTCCCATGTTGTTAGAGAAACTTTAGGAGAGATGAGGAGGAAACCGTCAAGTACAACTAATATCAGCAGAACCTCGTAGAGAGGATCCCAGATTCTCTATTATCACTAGAGGAGGAACTGTTACATGAAAATACAAAGTGACCCTATGAAAGACTATAGAATAATCAAGGGTCAGAAGAGCTTCAGAAAATACACAAGTGTTTGATCCAAGTAAAGAAAAGCATACATTTGAAGAGGCAAGAAAATAATTTGGAAGAGATCAAGCTTCTTCATCAAAGACACAACCAGAAATGAGAGAATGTGGAATGCCTCTAGCATTTGATCATTCTTCTTCACTCGGAGAAGGAAAAGAGGTAAGAAAGCTTATGGAATTATTATGCACTTGCATCAATTTGATTAAGGATGAAAGAGATATACAAGAACTACAAAATTTGATTAGACAATATGAGATAGGCAGGGTAGATACTCTACTAAATAAAGAAGTACATCAAGTATCTAGGAAGAGAAGGAAAAATAAGGAACTACACCTTAATTCTCAGATTGGAGATTATGACATAGATTATGTGGTCCTCGACTTAGGGTTAGAAGTCAATGTTATGATGAAGTAGACTTGGGCACTGATGGGAAAAACTAAGTTTATTTACTCCCCTATTAGGCTCATGATGGATAATCAGTAGGCAGTAAGCCCCTTTGGAAGGATGGAGCATGTCCCTGTGGACATCGATGGGTTAAGGACGTTTGCAGACTTCGAGGTGATTGAAATAGTTGACGATAACTGTCCTTATCCTGCATTGTTAGGAATTGATTAGGCTTTCAACAATTCCATTGTCATTGACTTAAAGAAAAGAAGAATGGCATTTGAAGGTGATGGCCTTAGGGTCATTACACCTCTTGACCCTGATGAAGGTCATAGATACACATAACCCATCAGAGAAGAAGACTGTGCATATGAGCTAGAGAATATATATAAATTGACAATAAGACAACATGATTGCATTAATCCTACAACAGATGGGAATTTAAGTTGGTGAAGTGATAATGCATGCTCATCAGATTCAGAAGAATCACTAGAGAACTGGCAGAACAAAATGTATGAAGTTTCTACGCGAAGATGTGCCATATTGACCAGGGAAGTTCGTTGGATTGGCATAGAAGTAAGTAATTTGCCCACATTTGATGGTTTAAATCATTTGGAAACTTTATTCTTGGAATTTGAAGAAGTTGTACCAGTACAATAGAGGTTGTTTTCAATGGATGAGGCTTTGAAAGCAACACCAACGAGATGGTGGGGAACACACAAGAAGAACATCACATACTGGGTGCAATGTTGCACTTTGATGACATTGCACTTTTTAGAACAAGTCGAAGGGTGAAAAGTTCGATACATGGGTCAAAGTTGTCTGAAGGACCATGTGCGAAGTTGTGAGGAGGCTTGGAGCATCATTCCTCAGGAACAATGGGTGCATAAATTCATTAACACTTTGGACACAACGCCTATTAATTGGTATCTTCAAGCAGAACTGCACCTCACCACTATAGATTGGTACGGTATGACTCAGAACTTTGTAGCTACATTTTTATTTGAAAGTCAGTACCCCACAATAGATCAAGCTTTACAAGTGGTAAGACAAAAAGTCTTTGAGGAGGCACCTAACCTCCCTGTTGAGAAAGAAGAGGATGAACGAATTGCACCTCTTCAAAAATTGAAAGGTTGTTACAATATCAATGTTGATGAAGACGATGATCCTAGGAATTTGAACATCGCGGAAACAAAAGGACAAAGAGACATAGAATGACCAAAATTCAAACTACCTTTTATTGGACAGCGAATCAAAATCAAGAAAGTTAACATTGGAA
Source organism: Picea engelmannii (assembly GCA_009831015.1). Lineage (NCBI taxonomy): Eukaryota > Viridiplantae > Streptophyta > Pinopsida > Pinales > Pinaceae > Picea > Picea engelmannii. Next base: position 158,733 of record ML785475.1, read on the forward strand.
CAGAGCAAGCACCTAATCTCGCAAACATTGGAGATTATTGGGATGATGCCACTATTGACAAGATCATAGAACCACTGCATGAATATCAGGACTTGTTTCCAACCAAGTTCACTGACATGGAGGGAATTAAAGGGCCCATGGGAGAAATGAATATCCCCTTGAAACTAGATGCAAGGCCAGTCAAGCAGAGACCCTACAGATTGAATCCCAAGTATAAGCAGAAAGTCAAGATTGAATTAGAAAGAATGTTGGAAATATGAATCATAGAACCTGTTGAAGAGTTAGAATGGATTAGCCCTATGGTGGTTCAAGAAAAGAAGACAGGAGAGATCAAAATCTATGTAGACTTGAGGAAACTGAATGATGCATGTTTACATGATCCATTCCCTACACTTTTTACTGATGAAGTGTTAGATAATGTAGGAGGACAGGAAGTTTACTCCTTCATATATGGATTTTCATGTTATCACCAGATCAGGATTGCCAAGGAAGATTTCCATAAGACCACATTTGAAATAGAATGGGGTTCCTACCAGTACATAGTGATGCCTTTCAGATTGAAGAATGCACCAACTATCTTTTCTAGGGTGGTGGTCGAAGCATTCAAGGAATTTCTACATAAAATTTTGGAAGCATATTTTGATGATTGGACTGTTTTTAGCTTATAACAAAATCATATTGAATGTTTAAGACTAATGTTGGATAAGTGTAGGCAATGTCAGATTTCTCTGAACCTGAAGAAGTGTATCTTCTTTTCACTCTTTAGAGTGATGCTAGGCCATATTGTGTGTAAACAAGGGTTGCTGGTAGATCCTTCCAAGATTTCCATCATTGTTGATCTACTCCCTCCTACTTCGGTTAGACAGCTGTGCACTACATTGGGACATACTAGATACTACATAAAATTCATTAAGGGATATGCATAGATTACAATACCCATGGAGAAGATTTTAAATAAATATTGTCAGCTTCAATGGTCAGAGGAATGTCAACAGAGCTTCGACACACTGAAACAGAAAATGGTCACTGCACCTATTCTAGTTTTCCCAAATTGGAGTAAGGAATTTCATGTGCATGTCGATGCATAATCTATTGCATTAGGAGTAGTGTCATAACAACCATGAGTAGGATATATTGACCATCTGTTAGCCTTTGCTAGTAGGAAGCTCTCAATAGCTGAGATAAATTACACTACCACTGAGAGAGAAGGTTTAGCCATGGTGTATGTGCTGCAAAACTTTTGTCACTACTTGTTGGGGGGACATTTTAAGATGTTCATTGATCACTCTACATTGAAATACCTAGTCAACAAGCCAATTTTTATCACTGAAATTTTGTTCGCAAATGGCTACAAGAATTCAGCATCGTCAAACCGTTATGAGGTCATCCATGGACCTGAATTAACACAAAAGCATTCACAAAGGGTCAAAACTATACAAATAGTGCAAAAATTAAAGGGTGATATGAACACACTGGGTGCACGTGCACATGTGCAAAACATGAATGCAGAAATCACACACATGCGCACAATGTGCGACTGTTGTCGCAAAAAGCCGCACACCTGAGAAACGACGCATTTATGAGAGTGGTTGGCCTCCCACCCACTTCTGGTTAAGTTTTCAAGTTGATTTGACACTCAAATCTGGACTGGATTCGACAGGGTGGCTAGTCAAAGACCTAGAAATTCCCTAATTAGCCTCTTTACACACTACAAACTAGTTGGACAATAACTCAAAGGAATGTTATAAAAAGGCCATGGATACACTTCTTTTTTCAAGGAATTCAAAGCAAAGTTATGCTACCATTATTCTCTTGAGGGATCTTCTATCCTTGCCAAGAGTATATTTGCATCATTGCATTGGGAAATCCATCTCAGCCCTTGAGTGGATTAGCAAAGAATTCTTTCACCATTTTCATTTTCATTTTCAAAGTTGTAAGAAGAGCTTATTTGTGGGGGTCCAAGAGCCCTCCCTTAGAGGAAGAAGGGACTCATTTTCCCCTTGCTTCTCGGTGTTTTCTTTCACTAATATCAGCATTATCATTGGTGACATGGGTCTCATTGTTTCTTTTGTCCTTATGTCCCTATGTTTATAAATTTAATTGTTGTTTTATTTCTTAGTTATTGTTTTATATTTCTTTTTCTAACCCTTTTCCTTGTAGTTGTCCTGCTTAGCAAACCCAACTAAGCTTGCAAGAACCTATATTTTGCTCACTAAGGTGACAAAAGAGGCACAACAGATTGGTGACTCCACTGGGGAAAGGTATCAATTTCCTACCCCATTTGGATTTTTCTAGCTCTTCTTTTGGTTTATTTAACTTGCAGGTGCACTAACCGGCCAAAGCTGACTTGCCAATCATCCAATTCCAAGTTGAATTGGGAGAATTCCATCCAGAATTTTCATTCATGGCCATGTGTCACCTGTGCGTGGGTTTTTAGGCCCACATATGTGCATCATGTGCACATGCGCTCATTAACTCTTTCAGGTCCACGCACATGCACTCTGTGCACCTATGTCTCCACTGAGACCCACACATTTGTGCAAAAATTTACATTGTAAAGTTTTTTGAGATGTGGGGAAGGCCCTTAACCTTCTTAAAAGTGATTCCAGACATGTTTTAAAGCTGCACTACACTTAGTCCCCTCTTCATATAAAGGAGTTAGTCAAAACACATAGGCACATAGGGGGTTAAAATCAATTTCCTCTTTTGCTTTCATTTTTTCCACATGGATGGCTTGTTTTGACTCAAAATATAAGTTGGAAATCATTTTTAATCACATTTAACTTGCATTGGGACTAGAAGTTGGATAAAAATCGCTTAGTATGCTCTCCTCTCGCGCCTCTAAGCGACCTTGAGAATCAGAAAAAGATTGTGAAACATTTTCATCTCCCTTAAGAAGATTAAAACCTTTAGGAGAGGACAACAACCCTTCTTGGGACTCCTCTTAGTTTATTTTTTCAAACACATCTTAATATTGTAATGGGCCCATACATGCCCACATGCTACAAAGATAGGATATTGTTGAAATTTACTTTCTTAGATCAAATCACTAGGGAAGTTTAAAGGTTTTGTAATGGGCCCATACATGCCCACATGATCACAATCTAGGATAGTTTTAAATTTTTTCTTAGATTACATCACAATAAGGAGTTAAAAGAATAGTAACGGACCCACATGTCCACATGCTAGCTTCATAGGGACTTTTAAATTACGCAAGGTTGTACCAAAGGCACTTAGTTAATTAGGTAATCAACACTTGTAAGGACCAAGCGAAGTCCACATGCAGCAAGGTGACACCTAATCCATTAAAAACTGGCACACTTTCACTCATTCACACACAAAAGTCACTTATCACTCACACAAATTCTTCTTGAAACGTGGAGGTCAAAGTAAGTTTCCTCCAAAGGGATTCTGAAACACCCCACTCTTTTCTTGACGAAACTATCCACTCCCATTTAAACTCAACGAGGTTGATTCACACCCCCAACCTCTCAAAACAACTACATCTAAATTTTTTCTAAAAAACTCACTAAGTTTTCCTCCACAGGAGGCGCTAAAAGAATTTTTTTAGTCTAGGTAGGATTTCAGGGATAGGCATCCAAACAACTCCTTGTTATCTGGTTCTCACATTGTCAAAACCATAGAAGTTGTCAAATAGGGAACTGAAAATTCTCCAAGTCAAGTGTTCCTAACACCATAAGGTAGGGAGATACCCGTGAAGGGTTGAAGGCCGAGGTCTGTTTGTTCTGCGCATTCCCCCTTGAGGCACCCACCTATTGGATGGGATCCAGCCCATGACCCATTTCTGAGGCCAAAAATCTGAATGCCGCACTTTGACCGAGGTACCTAGTGACCAAATTTTAGGACATCTATCCAGGTGGCAATTGTGGGCTGCAATTGCACTTTGAATGGATTTTGTGCAGCTATTGGGAAATATTGCCATCTCTTTCGGGATATGCCCCCTTTACCCCTCATTATAACCAATTATTTCATCCTTCACTAGTTTCTCTTCCAGTGACTTCAGACCCCACTTTTGAGTACTATTGGAAGGTCCAATGCTATTTGAGAGGAAGGACGTTACATCTTCTAGGACATGAGCATTTGTTTTCTTTGATTCCCCACACGGAAAAAACCCACTTACCCACATATATGCTTCTTTTTCAAACACTTTATGTATGATGCACTTCTGACTACATTTTGATTTGGATATATATATATATATATATATTGTGTAAAGTTCAAAATTTGCAACAAAGGATCTTGTTTCTTTATTACTCTCACCACCATTTGCACACATTCACTCAGATAGTTGGACATCATAGGGGACCCACAGAATCCCCACTGTTCTTGATGCTTGCTGAACCTCCCTCCTATCTTAGGGGGAGTGTCTGGTCTTACCCACTCATCAACACCACCTTCACACACTCCTGTGAGTGCTACTATTTTAGGATCAACTTTGCTTGGTTCCACATTACTTGGGTCCACTTCCTCTCAAGGGGGAAGTACCAACCCACCTAGCCCCCCTCGAGGGTCAGGTTCACAACACACTTACACCATGG
>ML785475.1:163341-203338 GCA_009831015.1 Picea engelmannii
CTTATTTGGTCTCTCTCAACATACCAGATCTAAGCAAACTCACCAATGATCCTATATTGCATGACCCCACATGGCCTGCAATGCCCACCAAACTACCTTCTGACATACCCAAGTTTGAAGGAAAGGCAGGAGATGACCCTACCAACCATGTCATGACTTTTCACCTATGGTGCTCTTCCAACAACATTATGGATGATTCTACCAGACTGCGATTATTTCAACGCACACTCACTGGCCCATCGACCAAATGGTATGTAGATGAAATATCAGGGTCCCATGCGACTTTTGAATCCTTGGCCAAATCATTTTTGACCTTCTTCCAATTACCAATCCTCCATGACAATGGTATGGAACTACTCTCTAATTTCACACAAACCTCAGCCACACATATCAATGATCACATTCACGAGTGGTGTAGGTGACATAGTTTGTGCAAAGCAGAAACCACCAAACAACAGTGTCTTGACTGGTTCCTTAGATCACTTGTCTCTCTCCTCAGTAAGGATGTTGCTTCCACCTTCCCTCAATCAGAAGAAGAAGCCATCAATAAGGCTCAACAATACGACCTCATCTATTCACAGTCATGGTACTTATACACTGTACTTCCTGATCTCCCAAAACTTGTGTCGTTTGGCCAAGACAAACCTGGGATGTCTCACTCAGTAGACAGATTGATTGGTAATACCACTCACCATGGTCCACAACCCCAATGACCACCCATGTATGGAACACCTCAATATCTTATAGCATATGGGGGCACCTCTTATTACCCCCCACCCCCTTATCAACAACCATACCCTATTGCTATGCCTCCACCCATCAGTGGGCCACCGCCGACAGCCCCCATACACCCACCTATTCAAACGAGTTCTGGTACCCTCTTTACCTCAGCTTATAGTACTAGTGAAAGCACCACACCTTCCTATGTACCTTACGGATTGTTACCCCCACAGAATCTGTACTTTCCATTTTCTAGTCCCCTATAACCCATGGCTCCCCCACATCCTCATGCCAGGGTGAATTTTGTTCAACCCTCTCCCGTTCAGCAATATCAAAATTTTGAATAGTTGAATATGGAAAATCCAACCCATCCGTCGAACAATGCCAAAAAGAAAGGGCGAAATAGGAACAACAACAACCCAGGTCACGACGGGAATCAACCCCAACAGAACGAACCTACTAGGGGCAACCAGAACCAAGGCAATCAGAACCCCTAGGGGGGCAATAATAATAGGCGTCAAGGGAGAAATAACAATACTGTTAAAACCAACTTCCCTTGTTCCCTTTGTGGTGAGTTCAGTCATTATACTCATCATTTCCCCCAAATCACTGATTTCAAATGACTGAAAGACTCAGGCAGTCTACCTCATCCTCCAACCCCACCTACCCCTAAACAAGCTCCACAACAATACATGCAACAACCCCCCCCTGTCGTGCTGCAAAATCCTATTCCACACCAAGGTGTGATAAAAACCCAATAGGACACACAGCCTCCCCCACCTCAGGTGGGATAGTACCTCAACCCAAACAATCTAGCAGATTGCATGATCCTCCTCACAAGTGAGGAAGAAATCCTTCTGCAAACACGTAATCGTCAGTATCATGCACCCATTGAGTCTCCTCCCATCCCTCCAGAGACAATCCGTGCACTGACGGTACCCCTGTTGGTAATCCCTTGCCCTAACACAGAGCCACCTCTTCGCATCCCTCACATCCCATTACACAAGAATGTCCACAACCCACAGGCCAGGGCTACTCATAATTACAGTTTGGTTGATGACTTAGCATAATCCCTTGCTTCCATGTCAGTCTTAGAAGTCCTCCAGACTTTTCCCACTCAGCAGAAATCATTACTTTCCACCTTGGGGGTAGTCAACCCTGCAGATACTTGCCTCATTACATTTGATATCGACAGCAAAGAACCTCGCCTTCCCGCCTTGATTGCTTTCCAAATCCCAGTAAAAATATAGAACATCATAGTTCATCGGTGTATCATCGATGAAGGTGCATCTACATGCATTATGTCCAAATCTGTATGGAAAAAACTTGGTTCCCCCGAACTCATACCCTCTGCCATTGCCTTACGAGCTTATGATGGATGACCATCATCTCCTGAAGGTATCTTCCAAAATGTCCCCGTAGAACTCGGGGGCAAGACTATTCTCATCAACATTGAAGTTATCGATGCCCCACTCGATTATAATATCCTGTTCAGTCTTAGCTACATGTATGCTATGAAGGCACTTGCCTCTTCCGTATTTAGAACAATGATGTTCCCCCACAATGGGAAGATCGTTACCATTGACCAAGTCTCACATTATGAGCCTAACTCATCTGCCAACATCAATAACATTCTTCCTCTCATCCACACGAGTCATGACGCATACCCACTCGCCAAAATGGGTCCTGGAATTTTCAAAGATCCATCATTGTTAGGAACTTACCATGGAGCACCATTGCTCCTTCATCCTTCCAATCAAGTATGCATTTTATCATCTAACGAAACTAACATAGACGATACCCTTCCTCCTAGGGAGGCTTCTATGATATCTGACGTCCCACTAGTCACAGAACTTCCTCCTCATGAGCCTCCTGCGAACTCGTCGACCCCGCCAGTCCATGATTTCACCCCTCCCCAAAGTCATATCCTAGTTTGGGAGACAGTTCCCCAAGACATCACTCAAATCTCCTTCTTTTACCCTCCACCTGGCGTCGAAGCTTTCCAAGTAGCCGAAACACTTACCCTTCCTAATATGGTGTTAGCAATTCCAGTTTGGTATTTACATCCACTAGAGATGGTCCCTCGACTATCCCTTCCCCCCCAAACGGAAGGAATCCCAATGATGATTCCCATACTTAATCCCACCATACCCTCTACACCCCCTCTCACTACCCCCCCTACCATAGTTGGGGGCAAGAGAAAGAAGAAGGATCCCACAACTCTACTTCCACCATGTGTCCAACCCCCTTGCGCTCTATGTGAGAAATATGGACACCAAACCAACAATTGCCCATCTCTACGAGAGTTACGGAATTTGATTCCACTCAATCAAACTCCCTCAACACTCGCCACTATAGCTAGTACTGTCGCTACCACCCCCCATTCAAGTAGTAAAGGGTTGCAAACCAAATTTTCTTGCGCTATATGTTTAGAATATGGCCATTATACCCACCATTGCCCAGCATTTCCACACTTCCAGTAGACATTAGCCACAGTACGCCAAAGATTCCAGAGTGAACCCAATTCAGCCATGTCATCCTTACCAACAATCACCGACATCCATTATGTCACAACTTCAGTCAATGAACGCATGAGATGCCCTTGCTCTCTATGTGGATCCTTAGATCATTTTACATACCAGTGTCCTATGATCATTGAATATAGGCAATGCCAATTGACCTTGCTTCAAAGACCCACATAATCGATAGTTGGCCTTACCTCGTCACTAGAGGTTCTTCATTTCATTTCTCCCGAATCCGAGTCCCTTCCAATGCCTCCATGGTTCTTGGATGAATTATTTGAGGATTCACCCCCCAATCCCCCCAACTCTCCTACTCATTTCCCTACGAAAATTTTACATCCAACTACCATAGGTACTCCTCAGTACTTCGATATTTGGTTTATGTTGAGCGAACCATCGCAATTTTCTCACGTCGTTCCCCCTGCTTCTTCGTCACCAAGGGTCAGCCACATGACAACAATCACCGATATAACTCTTCACGACCCCTTGTATTCCCACCAATTCCACTGTGATGAGGAAATACTAGAAGAGTTAAGAAACCCTGACTACCCATGGGATGTGTTACACCACCGCGCACTCTTCTTTCCATAAGAAGCCTCCATGCCTCCTAACCAACACCCCTTATATGTGGTCAAAACCAAGGATTTTATCCCATCAGGGCCTATCGATTGGTTCAATAACCCCATTCATGCCCCTGACTCTTTTGAAGAAGGCAACATGGCCAACATTTCCTCGACCATTAAAATCGACATTTCCATAAAAAATGGCGTCATCGAGGAAATCACCATTGGAGCCACTTGCACTCCTCAAGAAATTACCACCTATAAAGCCCTCTTCCAGGAATATCAGGATATTTTTGCCTGGTCATACACAGAAATGCCTGGCCTCGATCCCTCTATCATTGAACATTGCATCGACAACTAGCCTGACATTACACCAGTTCATCAAAAACAAATACTGCTACACCCATCCAAGCAGCGACCATCGAAGCCGAAATTGACAAATTACGTGCTGCTGGGTTCATCTACCCCATCGCCTATACCTCCTGGGTTTCCAACCCTGTACCTATTAACAGAAAATAGGGCACTATCCATGTCTACACGGACTTTCGTGATCTCAATCACGCATGTCCCAAAGACAACTTTCCAATGCCTTTCATCGATCAAATTATCGACGACTACGCAGGGCACAAGGCTCTATCCTTCATGGAGGGTTTCTCAGGTTATAATCAAATACAAATACACCTAGTCGATCAGTACAAAACCACATTCACTACCCCTTGGGTTACTTTTTCATACTGTGTCATGCCTTTTGGCTTAAAAAATGCTAGCGCAACTTTCCAATGGGCTATGACATACATTTTTCATGATCTAGCTCATATCATCCTCGCATACTTGGACGACCTCACAACTCGATCCAAGAAACGTGCCCAATATCTTGATGATTTACGAATCATCTTCCAACGGTGTCGTCAATACAACATCCGCTTGAATCCCTTCAAGTGCATATTCTGTGTCACTGCGGGGCGCCTCCTCGGCTTCATCATTTCCCAAAGAGGTATTACCATGGACCCCCTCAAAGTCCAAGCTATCATTGAAATTCCACCTCCCCGGAATTTACGTCAACTTCAAAGCCTACAAGGCAAGGCTAACTTCCTACGACGATTTGTCCCAGACTACGCCATTCGCGCAGATGGTTTCCTTCGCTTACTATATCATGACATCCCATTTCTTTGGGATGAACATGCCCAATAGTCATTTGACGATCTTAAAATGGCGGTCTCCAATGCCCCTTTAATTAGTGCACCTCACTACAATCACGACTATATCCTCTACATATCATCATCAACTATTTCAGTAGCAGGAGTTCTCGTTCAGCTAGGTGATGAAAATCATGAGCATGTCATTTATTATGTTAGTAAAAACTTCTCAGGGCCATCTTTGAAGTATAAACACGAAGAGAAACTAGCTCTTGCAGTCATACTTGCTGTCCAGAAATTGTGTCACTACATTTTGCTTCACACAACTAAGGTTGTAGCAGATTCCAACCCTATGCAATACTTTCTCAGTCGTCAGCAAATTAACGACAAATTTTCTTGATGGATCGTTATCCTTCAGTAGTATGATCTTGAATTCTCAACACCCAAGAGAAAGAAATCCCTCATTCTCATCGAACTTGTCACATCCCTCCCCTCTGACACAACCAGTGCCCCCGTCAATACCAACTTTCCCAACGAACACCTCTTTTACATCACTTCGGATGATCCTTAGTACGACGACCTCCTCATCTACCTCCGAGCTCAAAAGTTCGGTAACCACCTTTCATGAGATGATCATCGTCGTATTCACCACTAGGCCCCCTGCTACCTCCTCATCGGAGACATCTTATACCGGCGAGGGGTCGACACCATTCTTTGTCGATGCCTGACCATTGACGAGGCTGATGGAGTCTTGAATGACTATCGCAGCGACGCATGTGGGGGCCATCATTCGAGACTGTCCACTACTCAGAAGATTATCCGATCAGGTTACTTTTGGCCTACCTTGTTTCACGATTGCATTGATGCCATGAAACGATGCGAGAAGTGTCAGATTTACGCCAACAAAGCACGAGCACCACCTGCTCTTCTTCATCTAGCCATCACTATTGACCCTTTTTTTAAATGGGGCATCGACTTCATGACTTGTAATCCCCCCTCCAGCAATGGACACAAATACATTGTTGTCGCGGTCGATTACTTCACCAAATGGGCTGAAGCTATGCCCACCTTCAAAAATATTGCTGACACCGCAGTGTGTTTTTTCTTTAACCACGTCATATCTCGCTTTGGAGTACCACTCCAACTTGTTTCCAATCATGGGAAACACTTCGAGAATGATATTTTCATCGAACTCTCATCTCGGTTAGGATTCTCCCACGAGTTTACCTCACCATATTACCCTCAGTCTAATGGACAGGTCAAAGCAGTTAACAAGGTCCTCAAGACCATGTTACAGTGCACAGTTAATAAACATAATATCAATTGGCATCATATGTTATTTTTCGTGCTATGGGCTTACCGCATGACTGTGAAAATAGCTACTGGTTTCACACCATTTCATCTAGTCCATGGGGTTGAGGCCACTCTTCCCATCGAGTGGGAAATTCCCACCTTACGCTCTGCAATTGAGCTATTACCTGACACTGCTCCAATGGAGTAGTGCTTGCTGAAATTAGAGTCCCTGGATGAAGATCATCGATCGTCATTACAGAATAATGAGACAGCTAAAAAACAATCAAAGGATACCTTTGATCGACATGTAAACCTTCACTCATTTCGTGAAGGAGACCTCATCCTTTCTTATGATATTTCTCATGATACCTTTGGCCATGGTAAATTCGAGTCACTATGGCATGGCCCATACATTATCCAACATTGCCTCACCAAAGGTGCATACATCCTGGCCTCTCCCAAAGGCCTCTCTCTTAAAGAACCCGTCAACGGGTTATACTTAAAGAAATTTTATGCTTAAACATAGTCATTCTACTTTATGTTATTTCTTTTATAGTGTTTTTAATCTTTTTTCCATCCCTCACGTCTAAACTATCATTTGTGCTATTGACAGATGCTTTCTCCACTGGACTACCACATCAGTTATGCCAATGGTGCTAGCTGTTGGACACAAAATCTCACTTCGGCTGCTTGGGATCTCTACACCCCCTCACATGAAATGCTCCATTCGAGTGGCATATATTTGGGTTCAACAAACAACAACCAAGCCAAATACACTGCTGTCATTGGCCTCCTGGCCGATGCCCAGCATCATCGTATTCGTCACCTTAGCATATTTCTTGACTCTCAACTAGTCGTTCTCCAGCTCAACAATGTGTACCGCATACACGACCCTTGTCTCTTTCGCAAATACCTGCAGGTTATAATTTTATCTCGACATTTTGATTCCATTACATTTACACATATTCCAAGACAATTGAATCAAGTTATAGATAACCTAGCTAATATTGTGTTAGACTGGCATATATCACATCAAACTACCTTTACACATAAATAAACACATCAACAACATGTCACAACATATATAGATTAGACATCATCCACACATTAACAAAACACATGTAAACACCACATAGATCTCAAAATGTATACTCATGTATATAAAAAATGGTCCACAGTGCCATCCAAATGTTTACATACAAAAATACAAGTATCTGCAGGCTAGTGAAGCACCTCGGTACAAAATGGGCTCACCAACCTATATACAAAAATACAACAATACATAGACCACCACTCAAGGTGCCTCTAGAGCACCACCTCCTTCCCCTCCCTCAGGCAGTGGTCTCCCACCCACTACTGGTCCCTCCTGCCCTGGAGGTAGTCGTCCGGTCATCGCAGCACCTGCTACTACTGCCCATCGTACCACGGCCTGCCATGGTGGCATAATCCCCACACACTTCTCCAGGATGCCCTCATCCTGGATATGAGACCACATGACCTCAGGCACACCTTCTAGCACCACCTCCAGGTGACGGCGTATGTCCTCAAAATCTACTCCGACATCCACCAGAGGAGCATGTGATGGCCCGACACTAGGGTCATCAAACCGACGTCTCCTTGCTTCTCTCTCTGGATCAGCTGGTCTTGCCTTGACATTCTCATGCCGACGTCTCTCTCCAACCCGCGGTCCTCCTCATGGAATTCTCTCCAGCTCCTGACGAGCCGGTGCTCTCTGCAACTCAACCTCGCACCCGCGAGGTGCCACATCTGCACATACAAAAAATCAATACATAGTATCAACATCTATATCATATACAAATGTCATGCTATCTCAAAAAACATATATATCAAAATCATGAACATACCTCGACGGTCAAACACCTCCCCTGGAGGTAACACCATGTCCAGATCCTCCCGAAAGTCAACCCCAGGATAGGGGAACTAGAATATCACCTGCGACATCTTCTGCCACACCTGTGTCGCCTCAGTAGTAAATAAGTGGCCGCCCTCGCCACCACCGTGGCAAAGAAAAACAGTCGACCATCGCTTTAGTTGCAGCTCTCGCACCCCAGGCACCCCTAATAAAATCCTAGGGTGCAACATAGGCATCCTCTCCATAAACCAGGCCACTAGGATGGACCCGACGAAAAACTCTCCTATATCCATGGACCGATAGTGGTCCAGCTTCCCTACCATCCTGGCATGCAGTGTAATCCCCCAGGCGAAGTGCTCACTAGATAACACCCTCTCCATCACACATAACTAACCACCACTGATCCGCTACATCTCAAGAGACCCGTAAACTCTCACAATCATTGCTGCTATACATCGACGCACTAGGGCATCCATCGCCCCAATGCTCACGACAGTGCCAGACATAAAGTTCTCCCCCGAACAGTACCTCCGACCAACTGTCGCTAGTGACACATCCCTCGGTAACACCGACTCCATCGGTAGGGGTGTTCCTCTAAATGGGAGCCCAGTCAAAAAGTATACGTCCTCCACCGCAGTGAAGGTAATCTACTCTCCCCACACTATGAAACAATGTAGGTCTAGATTCCACATCCGGATAAGGAACTACAAAAGATACTCCTACGCTTGTATCAATGGGCACTCAAAGAACTTCAACAGCCCACAGGCTGCCAAAGTCGCACGTACCCCCGGATCCTCAATAGCCACGATGTCTCTTAGCTAGGACCAATCCTTCTCTCACCAACCAACCGGCATCGTACACAATAATCACCTACAACCACATAAAACAATCCTAAGTCATCAAAATGGACCATAAACAATATTAAAAAGATTAGTTTTACACCCGTCAACCTTGCCTCCAAGGTGCGACTGTTTAACCCACAGGCGCACACACGTGCGCGCCTGTTCACTCCACAGGCACGCACGTATGCGTGCCTATTCACTCCATAGGCGCGCACGTATGCGCGCCTATCCACTCCATAGGTGCGCACTCAGGTGTGCCTGTCCATCCTTCAGGCGCACACGGGTACGTTCCTGCTCAACATACAGTCACACACACATGTGCAGCTGTGCATCCAACAAGCGCGCACATAGTGCATGTCGTTGTCCCCCTTACAGGAACCCCCATGAGCACCTATCCGATGGGCAGGCGCACACGTGTGCACGCATACTTCTAGATCTCCTGTGCACGTGGGGGCCCACACCCATAAAACCCCCTGTACGACCCTCTGTACAGCCCCTGCCCAAAAAAGGAAACCCTAATTCTATGTAGGAAGATCAGACTACTAACCTGATGCTTGCGAGTCCTCAATTAGATGCCTTGTCCTCCCCGAATCTCAAAATCTCCTCTAAATACTTCTCGTCCAATCACTATTGCAGCAAGTACAAATGAGGTGGCAATGTGGGCCCTACAACTAGATATAGGCCTTTTCGCCAAACTTCCACTCACCATTCCGGGAGCTCCGTGCATGTATTTCTCGTTCCGTCTTCAGCCACGGGATCAACATCCCGTCATCTACATCATGAAAGTCCCCGGGCCTCTTTTCATCTTGAGCCCCTGGGACGCCATTTTTTTTTCATACCCTGACCAGGTACGCATGCGCATATTCAAAATTATCAAATAAATGCTCATATGTTCGATTCTCTTCAGATATTGTTCACATCAGATATTTGGTTTTCATGTGTGTAGGTACTTGGTCATCATACATTAATGCAACCCCTTTAGGTATATACTCACTACCGGCATGTAGTCATTCCCTCTGAATATTACTTGCATCTCTAGTCACACCCTCTAACATTTACCTCTAGGATCCCCATTTCCGTCTCTGTAGTACCAACACCTCCATTTCCATTTTCGGTACTGTCACCCGGTAGCACTCTTACCCACATGAGTTGTCCCATTCATAGCACCCTTTTGTGCCTTTGACACTCATGTTGTTTTTCAAAACCCTTTAGGGATGGGAGTCCCGATAGTCTTACATCATGTCGCGAATCAGCCACATACTCTTCTCCTCATTTTGCTAACTTTCCTAATGGACTCCCATATTATCTCTTCACGGTTCTATTTTTTGCACCTCTGCAGTATCCTGAACCCTCCATTTCATCCACAATTAGCTTGCTCATCTGCAAATTTCCCTTCATTTCACCCACTTCATACAAAAACCCACCCATGGGGCCCCCACCCTCCACTAATTCTCCAAGAAATTTGCACCCTACCTGGGCAAACCATATTACATTGGGGCACCTGTTTCTATATTTGTACACTTATCCCAAATTATTCTTTATTTATTATACAAATGCCTTTGTTTCCAGCAGTTACATTACCTTTTTGTCATCACCTTTGGTGACCTTCTTTCCTTTTTGGCCAATGCAACCCATGTCACCCTTGGTTGGGGCACTACTTATCATCTACCATTGATGACATTGTTCATATCTCCAGAGTAGCCCACAGAACACTTACCTCTACCCTCTGAGTTTATTCACTTTGTCTCGCCTCTGGTACAACTTATCCCCCGTCTTGTTGTCCCCCTGACACTTGAATTAGTTGAATGGTTGCGGCCACTTATAATTCACATATACCCCCAACCAAGGATAGTATTGAGTCTTCCTACATCTTGACTTCATCCATGTACCTCCTCAAATTCCTAACCTCACCTAGTTGATTTCACGAAGCCCTCTGCTTCTAGGAGTTGCGTCCCCCTTTTTGTTGACATCAACACAGTTTTCCAGAAGGGCGACAGTATCTTGATTCTCATTACCTATCCAATGAGAGATCTCAGACAGCACAGGGAGAACCACAATTGCTCCCTCCTATCATTGACCCAGATAACATTCGACGTCAACACTTTCTCATGTTACGGTGGGTCTTACTTTGCGACTATTGCAGTTAGTTCTTATACTTGTCGAAGACCTCTGAACTTGGCTAGGCTATCAATGCCTACAGAATCCGTGATACTTCTTATAGATGTCACTGCCTACTATTCATAGTATGTTCATCCACAGAATTGTCTTCTTCCTTTATCACGACCACCCCCGAGGGCGCTGCAGTTGTCTACATCAACACTCCATTCCTCTTTTTGAGTTCCATTACACGAGCATGGGGCATGCCTGCCTCGTTTGTACATGGTTTATTTTTTTACACACCTCATGAAAGGTTGGGTTCTACAGGTTCCTTTTTCCCTCCAACGGATTTCTTTGGATGATCCCACTATTTTTCTCTCTTCCAAAAACACTCTCAGTAGAAGAAACATTGATGGATTTCAGCTATACGTATGCCCCTAACCTCATCCATCAGGGGGCATCTATTATCATTGAAATTTCGTCTGCAAATGGTTACAAGAATTCAGCATCATCAAACCATTATGAGGTCATCCATGGACCTGAATTAACACAAAAGCATTTACAAAGGGTCAAAACTATACAACTAGTGCAAAAAATAAATGGCGCTATGAAGACACTGGGTGCATGTGCACATGCGCAAAACAGGAACGCAGAAATCACACACATGCGCGATGCACAATTGTTGTCGCAAAAAGCCACGCACCTGAGAAACGACACATTTATGAGAGTGGTCGGCCTCTCACCCACTTCTGGTTCAGCTTCCAAGTTTATTTGACACTCAAATATGGATTGGATTCGACTAGGTGGCTAGTCAAAGACCTAGAAATGCCCTAATTAGCCTCTTTACACACTACAAACTAGTTGGACAATAACTCAAAGGAGTGCTATAAAAAGGCCATGGATACACTTCATTTTTCAAGGAATTCAAAGAAAAGTTATGCTGCCATTATTCTCTTGAGGACTCTTCTATCCTTGCCAAGAGTATATTTTCATCATTGCATTGGGCAATCCATCTCACCCCTTGAGTGGATTAGCAAAGAATTCTTTCACCATTTTCATTTTCATTTTCAAAGTTGTAAGAAGAGATTATTTGTGGGGGTCCAAGAGCTCTCCCTTGGAGGAAGAAGGGACTCATTGTCCCCTTGCTTCTCAGTGTTTTCTTTCACTAATATCAGCCTTATCATTGGTGACATGGATCTCATTGTTTCTTTTGTCCTTATGTCCCTATGTTTATAAATTTAGTTGTTGTTTTATTTCTTAGGTATTGTTTTATATTTCTTTTTCTAACCCTTTTCCTTGCAGTTGTCCTGCTTAGAAAACCCAACTAAGATTGCAAGCACCTCTATTTTTCTCACTAAGGTGACAGAAGAGGTGCAACACCAGTGTTGGGGGGAAATATATGCATATGGCTACTTTTATTCCAGGAATATGATTTTGAGATTTTGGTCAAACTAGAGAGAATGAACAAGGGACTTGACCACTTTTCTAGGTTAGAACATGGAGAGGAACCTACCAGTTTGGAGGATACACTACCGAATGCACAATTGTTGGCCATTAGGAAGGTTGATGATCACTTTTACGAGATAGTCCATTCCTGTCTATAGGGATGGAACCTCACGAATATATAGTCATTTAGAAGAAACAATTGGTAGTTCGTGTTGTAGATTTTTCACTTATAGTTGGACATCTATATAAGATGGGACCTGATGAGATGTTGAGGAGTTGTGTTATGGAGGCATAAAGACCACTGATTCTAGCAGAAGCACATGAAGGCATCACAAGAGGACACTATGCAGGAAAAGAAACAACACAAAAGTTTCTTAGAGCTGGCCTCTAGTGGCCCACTTTACAAAAAGATGCTAAGGAATACTACAAAGCCTGCGATGTATGCCAAAGAGTTGAGAAACCTTCCAGAAGAGATGAGATTCCTTTAGCACCCCAACTAATCTTATAGGAATTTGATAAATGGGCGATTGATTTCGTGGGACCTATCAACCCACCAGGAAAGCACACAGGAGCTCGATACATAATCACTGCGACATAATATTTGATCAGATGGGAAGAAGCAAGAGTAGTTAAGGAATGTCGTGCAACTACAACTGCCCGATTCATATTTGATGATATCATAACCAAGTTTGGATGCTCAAAGATCCTTATGAGTGTTCAAGGCACACATTTTATTAATAATACTATTGAAGCCTTGACTCATGAATTTGAAGTTCACCATCATAAGAGCACACCTTACCATCCACAAGCGAATGGTATAGTTGAATCTTTCAATAAGATATTGGAAAAAATGCTGGCAAAGATTTGCAGTGTGAATAGAGATGATTGGGATTTGAGAGTACCAACAGTGTTATGGGCCTATAGAACCACTTGCAAGAAGATGACAATGCAGACTCCCTTTAAGTTGGTTTATGGTATCGAATCAGTTGTACCTATGGAATATTTAGTTCCTAGCTTAAGAATTGCAACATTTACAGATATGGATGACACTGGTGTTGTTCAAAAAAGGCTTGTGCAGTTGGTAGAACTAGAGGATGAAAAATTTACTGCAAGATTCCATTAGTAGGTACAAAAGGAATGAGAGAAGGCTTACCATGACAGACACATCAAGAAGAAATCCTTTAAGCAAGGAGATATGGTATTGGTATATGACAGTAAGTTCATGAAGCATTCGGGGAAGTTCAGGACACATTGGCTTGGGACATATGAGGTTGCCTATGTTATAGAAGGGGGAGCTGCATAGTTGAAGTTTTGGAACGAAGAATGGAAGGAAGGTTTGGTGAATGCGAGTTGGTTGAAATTGTATTATGACAACCAGCTGCCTCATATCTCTCAGTAAAAGCAGAAGGAGAATGGTCTAGGTACCAGGTGCAATTGAAACTGGGTACCAGACATAGAAAAGACAGTTTGCACATAGTGGGGAGGGATAGAGAAGAAAGCATAGGCTACTCCGCGTAGTCTGAAGTCGAAGTAAAACAAAAGGTTCAAACTTGCAGTGCCTTGAAATGAGTCACATGTGAGTGTTGGGGGCCTGTTGGCCCTTGGTTATGGATTAAGGAAGAAAGCAAAGAAAAAGGAAGAGAAAAGATGAAGTGTGAACTGCACAGAAGTCACATTGATTGAGAATGGGTCGAAGTGGTCAAAGAAGTAGAAAAGAAGGAGCGGAGTAAGGGAAAATGAGCCATTGGATGAGAATATCAAGGTGGACAGATCAACAAGGAAGACAGATCGTGGACAACTCAGCAAGAAGAAAAAGCCGCCAATGTTTGTTTGGGAGCACTTTGCAGGAAATATGGAAAGACAGGCTAGCGAAGCCCTGAAATCGTGGGTCAAAGTGGACCTAGGGTTTTAGACACCTAGGGTTTTGACACCTAGGTATCGGTCTAAGGTTGCCTGAGAGTCATTGTAATGTATAAATAAAGGTCTAGAGGACCTGGGATGGGTTCGTTCTGAGTTCGTTATTGGCGAGAGTTGGGTTGTGATATCGAGTGGTTGTTGTTGTGAGTGAGATAAGTGTTGTGTGTGAGAGCACTCTGGTATTGGAAGATATTCATTTGGGTGTGAAGATCAACCCTGCAGTTGGGTGTGCAGGGAGGGGAGAGAAGAGGAGAAACAGAGAGAGATTTGCAAGCTAAGAGCACAGATAGAACTATATGTTTTCACATAATATCAAGAAATGTAGTTATGTGGATGTATCTCTAGGGAGAGGGTGAACCACATATATTTTGTGTCTCTGTGGTTGATGTTGTGTTCTTTGCTTATGTTATTATGTTGTTGTGTTACTATGTTAGATCTGGAATATAACTGTGTGAAGTAGGCTAGAGTTTGATAAAGCATAACTAGATCTCTGTGTGTTGTTCTTTTGGATCCACTTGCATTTCCTCTGGTTGTAGACACTTGTGTCCTGCAACCCCCTATTGCTACTTTGGGTGAGACTACATCTTCTCCACAAGGGTTGTCGAAAGGGCCAGTAGTTAGGTACTGTTGGTGCACTATTAGATTTGAACCCTGGGTCTTCCCCTATGCCAACAAGTAGTGAATGCTATCCATCTCTACAACGAAACCTTTCAATGATTGATAGCGAAGGAGATGGTGAATCTACTATAGAGAAGGAAGTTACAAAGTACAATCAATGTTATCTTAGTTTGGAGTTTTTAATGGAAAAGGATAAGATATAACCATCAAATAATAAAAATGAGGGAAATATGAGACTTGTGCAAAGAAAATGAGATCTTTGAGAAGCAAAGAACCCTGTTTTAAACCTCATGAATGGAAAAATACTATAAGATGTCATGAAAAAATGTAGTTTTATGCTATCCAAACTCATTAAACATGAGCATGCCTTATTTTTGAAAGCCCCCATGTACATTGTAGCACTAGAGCTACATGAGTATCATATCATTATAAAATACCCAATGGATTTTGGGACTGTGAAGGTGAAGCTAAATAAAAATGAGTATACATCACTTTGTAGTGGATATTAGTTTATGTTTAATAATTCCATGATATGCAATCACAACGGACATAAAGTTCATATCATGGTTGAGGAGATGTTATAAATTTTGATGATTGGTGGATGCAAATTTCTGATGGATGTGAGGAGGAGGAGAGGAATTCAATTGGTTAGGAAATAATCGGTTATTGCCCAAGAAAAAACAAAATATGAAGAAATTTCCTTTCAATGAACCCCCAAAAAAGAATTTGAAGTTGGGTTCATCATCATAGCCTCCTAGGTGTTTATTGGTTTAGTTAGTACATTCCTCTACCACTACTCATCTCTATGTTCAGCATTTGAAAAATTGCTTTGAAACATTTAGGATTTGGCCCTACCACATGAAGGGAAATATGTATCATGGATTCATGATTGAAAAGGGGAAAGTATCTTTTGCATCAATTTAATTTGAATCAATGGAATACTATCTATATGATTCCACAAGTGAGCTTGCATTTTCAACCTAATAGTAATAACAAGAGAAACAATTCCAAAATTGACAAATATTGAACCAAATTTTTGTGGAAATGTTTAAGTGTTAATGGTGGTGTTTTTGTTTCTAAGTTATATGTTTCTTTGAATATTGAATTCCTGAGAAGAGTTTGACCCATTTTAGGCCCAAGCTCATCATTTTTTGGTGCTAGTGCATATTCCCAAGACATTGATTACCTTCGTTGGAGGTAGGTATTATAGAAAGATATTTCTACAAGATCTTATAATGACATCCTTTTAATTTTTTTTTTTATCTAAATGGATAGCACTAGCCACCCACCTATTCCACTGGCTCAAAACATGGGTTTCCACCTTGGCAATTTTTCTATGGCTTTTTAGGTCCTGCACTATCAGAGCCATTTTGAGGCCCTAAATGATGTTTTTTGGGCTCGACAATGCCTAACATGTAACTGAAGGCAGATGCTAGGATGAATGTAATGTTTTTTCCTCATAAAGACCTTTCCAACTAGCTATGGTGCACCCAAAACAAAGATCGTATGCAAAATTTACACCCTTGGGAAGTTAACGTATCAAATACCCCCATCGCGGTCCGCAAACCTTTTAGCATTTCATCTTCCGGGTTTAGGGTTTTTAAATTTATTTATGTTAAAAAGGCATATGGAGCCTCATTGTAAACATCATCTTCTTCCGAATGAGCATAAACATCACATCTCTTCTCAGAGATAAGTTGCCACCATTCTTGCAAATTCATTCACTCTATAATTTTGCATCTTCTCTACATTTCTTTCATTGATAAAAATTGTGCATTAATGTATTTCTATGTTTCTAGTAATATATATTTGTATTTAATTTTCATATTTGTTCCTTCATTTCGTTCTCAAAATAGTCTAGATCAGTGGTATTAGCGCAGGCTACTCGTCATTTCTTAGTGCATGTCCCTGACAAGGTTAAGGTATAGAGAGTTGGGTCTCAAGCTAGTTTCTCTTGAGGAAAATCTCTCTCACCATCCCAAGTGCCCCCCTATGGAAAAATAAAATAGATGAGGGAGTAGAATATCCCATCAATTTGTTTCTCATAGAATGCCTCACACAACAGAGGAATGAGATGTTGGATATTTTTTCCCAAATCCTTCAATGATTTTCGACAATAGTAGGTTCTTCGTCATCAAGAAGTCACTTTGGAGACACTGACCTATTCAAGGTATAAGTTAATTTTTATATTCTCGTATTGGAAGGTTAGATCAATGTGGATTCTTTGGAAAAGTGGTTAAATTTGCTAGAAGGTTATTTCTCTTTTCACAATTTTTCAAACATAGAAAAGATCACCTTTGTGCTCCTTAAGTCTCTCCCCCTTGTCAAACATTGGTGGGAAACTTACTGGGAGAAAAATTCCACAGAGGATTCTGGAATATTTGGGGCCAAGCCCACTTGGGATTTTTTTTATGGATGTGATCAAGGAGAAATATTACCCTATGGGAATCTATGATGACCACTTCTTGAGATGGACCACACTGCATCAAGAGAGGGGCCAAAGAGTGCTAGAGTTCACAAATACCTTCCATAACTTGCGCACCAAGATCGGTATCAAAGACTCTAAAAATAATATGGTTCTAAAATACCATGAGAATATACATAGGTACATCCAAATAGAAATGGATTTTATATAAATATAATCACTAAGAGCCACTTATCGATATGTTGTCAAAATCGAGCAAAAATTTGAGTAGCAGAATAAGTAGGAATTTGGGTCTACAAATATGCAACAACCAAAGTATGGTAAAGGAATCCCTAATTCACATAATATTCAACCTCAAGAAAACCAGTCCAAGACATAGGAAAATAAGAGCAACAAAAAGATGAAGAAGGACATTGGGAAGTGGTACAACTTCCACATAAGCCCTTAGTACAACACTGATGAATGTCGCTCGAAAAAATCATTGGTAGTTGAGCTCAAAGAAAAATATTCGAGTCCCAACTCAAACTCTAATTCAGACAACAATAAAAGGATATAGATAACTGATGCAAAACCCATTTCTACTATAATGACCACAAAAATCCAACTAGAAGAACCAAAGGATCTCGAGGATCGGGACCACATTTTCCATTCACAGATGTGGGTGAAGGGAACCCCACTGCATTTTATTGTTGATAGAAGAATCCATAATAAGATAATATCAACAAAGGTCTTCAAGCAATTGGATTTTTCGACAATACCACACTTACAACCATACAACATCGAGTGGCTTCACCAGGGTCAAGATATTCATGTCAGCCAACAGTGTCGTCTGTACTATGACATCAAGCCCTTGAAGGATGAGGTATTGTGTGATGTTGTTCCACTGGAAGTATATGATTCTATGTTAGGCCAACCATATATTTGGAAGTGTCATGTTTTTTATGAGTTTCAACCCCATAGCATCCATATTGCTCTGGGGGGTCAACTCTATAGGATACCAAAGGTAGTTCTAACTACTATCCTGACAAAATAGTGTTGCAAATTAATCTCTCATACCAAAAATTTTATCCTCTTCATGATATGGTTAGAAGGTGAACAGAGGGACACTGCAACCATTGCATCCTTGGCCCAAGACCTTTATATCCAGTAGAAGGAGATTGTAAAAGGGCACAAAAATATTGTTTCTTCACCTACGGGGGTGCTTCCACACTATTTAATCAAGCAAAGATATAACATATCCCTTCATACTCCTCATGTTGCATATTCATCAACAAATTCCTCCCACATTTGAGTAGATAGTGCAGCTAGATTGGTTGAATGGATCCAACCCCTCCAACAATAGGTTCATAACAACCTTCAACAAGCTAAGAAAGACAACTTCTGCAACAAGGAAAGCAACTCACCAAGGTTCAGATTCAGCAAAATCTTCCCCATCTCCCATGGGAATTTAATGCAATGGGGAACATTTCTTCCCAAGGTGGAAGGATTGATCGAGATGGATATTGGTGGCCACCCACCTATTCCACTGTCTCAAAATATGGTTTTCCATCTTGGCAAATCTTCTATAGTTTTTTAGGTCATGAACTATTGGGGTCGTTTTGAGGCCTTAAACGACATTGTTTGCACTTGACAACAACTATCATGTAGACAAAGGAATATAATAGGTCAAATGGAATGTGTTTTCCTCGTATAGACCTTTCCAAATAGCTATCATGCACCACAAATGGAGATCATATACAAAGGTTATTCCCTCATGAACTTGACATATCAACTACTTCCATCGGGGCCCACAAACCTTTTGGCATTTCATATTCCGAAGTTAGGGATTTTTATTTTCTTTATGTTAAAAAGGCATATGGATCCTCATTGTAAACATCATCTTATTGTGAACAAGCGTAGCCATCACATCTCTTCTCAGAGATAAGCTGCCACCATTCTAACAAGTTCATTCACTCTGTAATTTTATAGTTTCTATAAATTTCTTTCATTAATAAAAACTATGCATTACTGTATCTTTGTGTTTCTTGTAATATATCTGTGTATTTAATTTTCATTTTTCTATCTTCATTTTTTTCTCAAAATAATATAGATCAGTGGTATAAGAGAAGGATACTCCTAGTCATTTCTTAGTGCATGTCATCGACGAGGTCAAGGTATAGAGTGTTGGGTATTGAGCTAGTTTCTCTTGAGGAAAACTTCTCTTGCCAGCCCAAGCGACTCCCCTTGGAGGAATAAAAGAGAAATGAGGGAGTAGAAGATCCCATCAATTTGTTGCTCGTGGAAGACCTTGTGCAACAAAGGAATGAGATGTTGGAGAATTTTTCTGAAATCCTTCAACAATTACTGACTATAGAAGGCACGTCATCATCAAACAATAGCTCTGGAGACACGACCCCATTCAAGGTACACGTTAATTTTGATATTCTTTTATTTGAAGGTCAGATCAATGCAGATGATTTGGAAAAGTGGTTAAATTTGCTAGAAGTTTATTTCTCTGCTCACAATTTTTTCGACAGAGAAAAGATCACCTTTGTGCTCTTTAATTCTATCCACCATGTCAAACATTGGTGGGAAACTTACTGGGAGGAAAATTCCACAGAGGAGTCTGGAATATTTGGGGCCAAGCCCATTTGGGATTTTTTTATGGATGTGGTCAAGGAGCAATATTACCCCATGGGAAACTATGATGACCAGTACATGAGATGGACCACGCTGCATCAAGAGGGGACAAATAGTGTTAGAGTTCAAAAATACCTTTCGTAACTTGCACACCAAGCTAGGTATCAAAGACTCTGAGCGACATATGGTTCTAAAATACCGCACGAATCTACACATGTACATCCAAACCAAAATGGAGATTTTGGACATCTCATCACTGGGAGCCACTTATCGATATGATTTAAAATTGAGTAGAAATTTAAGCATCAAAACAAGAAGGAATTTGGGTCTGGAAATATGCAATAACCAAAGTATGGTAAAGGTATCCCTAATTCATAGAATAGACAACCTCAAGACAACCAGTCCAAGTTGCAGGAAAAGAAGAGAAACATGAAGAAGAAGAAGGACACTGGGAAGTGGTGTGACTTCCACATAACCCCTTGGTACAAAACTGATGAATGTGGCTCAAAACAGTCATTGGTAGCCAATATCAAAGAAACAGATTTTATCCCCAACTCAGACTATGATTCAAACAACAATTAAAGGAGATATATAATTTATGTAGAACCCACTGCTACTATCACGACCACAAAATCCAAGTAGAAGAACCAGAAGATCCCGAGGAGGGGAAGAACCTCTTCCATTCACAGACATGGTTGAAGTGAACCCCACTCCATTTTATTGTTTATAGAGGAATCCAAAATAACCTAACATCAACAAAGGTCATCAATAAATTGGATTTGCCGAAAAAACCACACCTGCATCCATACAACATTAGGTGGCTTTAAGAGGTCAATATATTTGTGTCAGCCAATAGTGTCGCCTCTCCTACGACATCAAGACCTTCAAGGATGAGGTACTATGTGATGTTATCCCAATTGAAGTCTGTGATGTTATGTTAGTCCAACCCTATATGTGGAAGCCTCATGTTGTTTATGAGTCTCGACCCCGTAGCATCATTGTTACTCTAGGGGGTCAAATCTACATGATACCAGAGGTATTTCTGACTATTATCCCGAAAAAAAAATGTTGCAAAGTAATCTCTCATACCACAAAGTTTATCCTCTTCATGATTTGGTCAGAATATGAAAAAAAGAAAACAACAACCACTGCATCCTTGGCCCAAGACCTTTCTATCCAACAAAAGCATATTGTAGAAGGGCACAAAAATGTTGTTGCTTTACCTACAAGGGTGCTTCCACGCTATTTAATCAAGAAAAGATATAACATACCCCTTCATACTCCTCATGTTGCATATTCATGGAAACATTCCTGCCACACTCGAGCTCGGGAGTCTTACAACCTCAGTACATTTTGGTCTTGGCCATCAACACTCTGTTTTCTGAGAATTGACCACCTTTTGTTTGGAATTTTGATGTTTTTTCCTTACCTTGAAGTCACTCGTTGTCTTTGATGATTTAGAGTCAACTTCCGGTTTTCCTCTCACTTATGTGACTAAGTGGAAGCCTTTGTGAGGAAATTCAAAGGTCTATGCACCATCCCATTTGATCTTTGAGGTCATCCAAGCCTTTTTTCCTTCTTTTTGAGTTTTTGGTTTTATTTTTCCAGGTTTTGTTATCTTTGTCTTTCTTGTTTAAATCACGATGAGAGTGTGTTTTTGTTTGTGTTAAACTTGATTTTGATTGTCTGAATCTTGTTGATATTAAAGTCCGAATGACATAGGGAGATTTACATCAGATTGATTATCATTCACACATAATGCAAAAGGATACATTTTTTATGATTGTTTTTGGATATTAGAACAACATTCTATGAAATGTTTAGCATTATACTGGATTTGATTGAGAAACAATTGATTGAGGATTCTGCATCTTAGTGTTTGACAGTGAAAACAACATTCTTCTCTTTCCCTTAAATAGGAATTCATTGAAATAAAATATTTCTTATCATTTCTTATGCATTTTTTTGGGATTGAGTCATAATACCATCAGTTTCACTTTCATACACCCTTGAGTAAAGAACAGATGCAAAATTAATGTTAATTAAAATTTATCTAGAACATTTTGTTTTTAGAATCTTCCACTAACATTAGACTAGGATTAGCACTTTGGATTAGGCTGTGAGTACAACTCTCCAAAGTATTCAAAAAACACATTATCATTTTGCGATAGGGAGAGAAAATCCAATTGTCATATAGGCTTTCTGGGATGTCCCTCTCACACAGGGGTTACGCACAAAGTCGCATTCGAGAGAGTTATGGAGATTATCCCTCCGTGGTTCAACCATTTGTAGTGGTTGAATCATATATTGAGGGTTCTTCTTGAGGTTCAACTGGTTTCATTTGGTCTCGGTGCTTCATGAACTCCGAATCCATTCAGGGTCCTATGAAGTTCTACCAGTCCACTTGTCTTTAGTTCTCTCGAAGGATTTCAGACTTGTTATCTTGCTCAGATGTTCAGACCGAACTATCGACTGTACCTGCCCAGGGGATGACTACGATTTGGTGTCCTTAGTAGCCATAATATTTAGGTACTTACACAAGGTGACGGTGAAGGGAAGTCTCACCGTACCTGGAACATACGTTGGTCAAAGTCACTCGGGCTCCTTGGAGAGTAAATCCACAATTATTGCGTGGAAGCTTGCACCAAGGTGCAATTCTATTAAGAAGGTTGCCATCGTAATTATTCCACAATATCCTAGCCCCTTCTTGATTTGATCACGTGATGTTGGATTTCATCACCAACTAGTACAGTCATCGAGAGAAGGTTTTGTTTGATTGGTTTGATTCCTATATTTGATAAGTGCATGTTGTTTCATTTTCGTTAGTTGGCCATAGATTTTTTTCATCGACTTTTTTCCACCAACATCGACCCTTTATGTTTTTCACGTAGGGTACAGGTACTTTCCCCCAAAAATATGGAAGATTCTACCCCTTTATCCCCTCATTCTATGGAGGGATCTCCTCAATAGAGCGAGGTCCACGGCATTATAACCTTACAGGAGGAAGTTTCCACCTCTTTAGAAAACTTTCTAATTGTTATAGATCCCATGCAGGCTTTCCACATTCCTGTGGGATATGAAAGGTGTTTTCTCCAGCTGAATTCAACTAGAGAATTTGTTTTCATTGATCCTTCTGACATTACGACCGAGTCTCATTCGTGCCCTCAAGTCGGAGACCCCCTTTAGACTGTTGACATAGTTCGAAGCTCATCTCGTATGATGTGAGACCTTTATGGATTAGGAATAGGTGTTGATATACCTGTCATATCCCAAATACCTGAAACATCTATTACCTATACCGTACCTTTAGATCATTTTACTGGTACAACTGTTAGTTCAATCACACCATCTGTTGGTCCGAACATACAGTCTATTGGTCCAAGTTCCACTATTTCTCTCCATATGGCCCATGCTACGATGGGTCCTCACGATGTGACTATTCCCACCAGTAATGTGGTGGTTATCCAAGATCCCATTGGTACATCACTCTCATATAGGCCTTCCTCGTCACTTCCCCTTGGGTACATAGCACTTAATTATTCCATTGTCAACACTACCTAAGTTATACCCAGAATTTCTATACCTATACAACAACTCAGAGGGACCAGTCTTGGTGGCTCTAATCCATTAAGAGGCATTGGTCAGTCATTTACATTTGGTTTCCAAATTCCAGGGACTCAACCTCGTGATGGGGGGAAAACTCCTTTTGGATGGAAACCTCCATTTGAGGGGCAACCTCCTTTCGGAGGGAAACCTCCATTTGGGGGGAAACCTAATGCTGGAGGGAAACCTCCTTTCGGAGGGAAACCTCCATTTGGAGGGAAACCTCATGTTGGGGGGCAGCCTCAAACTGGAGCCCATCATCAACCTTCTAGATAGAATGCATCTACAATGCCCAATCCGTGGAACATCCCTTTCCCAGGAAACCCACAGTTCTCTTGGGGACATAATCCTCAAGGTCTACAACATCCTAAGATTTCTCAAGGGACTAATCTATATCCTCCTTATGGAAAAAAAAATTACTCCTATGGGCAAACACCAAATCCAAATTATAATCCTCAAAACCCATCCGGTTATCCTTCACTCGCACATTTTTCTCAACCCTCCTCGAATCCTGTTTACTCTGGTTAGAAACAACCCTATGCAGGAGGACCCATTGGTTACAATTATCCACCTAACCCATTTTACGGTCCTACTGGTGTCCCTATGCCACACTAGTATCACCCACAGGTCAACCGACAACTACCGTTTCTTGCTACTCTGGATCTCCCATACTTGTCTCAGTTGACCAGTGATACTATCCTAGATTATCCTTTTTAGCCAGTGATTCCAGCTAAACTCTCTTTTGATATTCCAAAATTTGACGGTAAACCTGGAGAAGACCCAAATAACCATGTGATGACTTTCCATTTGTGGTGTTCATCAAACTCCTTAATGGACAATTCTATATGTTTGTTTCTTTTTCAGCGAACGCTTACGGGCTCAGCAGCCAAGTGGTATATTGAAATGCCACATGGTTCTTTCCAAGACTTCAACTCCCTTTCCATGTCCTTTCTCACACACTTTAAACTACCCATTCGATAGGAGACGGGTACTGAACTCTTGACCTCCCTTCGTCAAACCAACTCTGTGCATATCTCTGATCATATTCATGAGTGGAGATGACGACGAAGGTTGATCAAAGAGATCATTCCTGACCAATTATTGGCGGAATGGTTTACCAAATCAC
This sequence comes from Picea engelmannii, assembly GCA_009831015.1. NCBI lineage: Eukaryota > Viridiplantae > Streptophyta > Pinopsida > Pinales > Pinaceae > Picea > Picea engelmannii. The sequence continues at coordinate 188,142 of ML785475.1, forward strand.
TTTTACCCCTGATTTCTCATGACGTCACTATGGCTGGCGTAGTTACCGAAGAAGAATCCATTGATAGGGCCCAGTACTTAGATTTGGTTTATTCACAGTCTGGTACTTTATATGAGTTGATTCCAAATTCTGCCCGTGCCACTAATGATCCATCCAAACCTTCATCCTCATCACATGCGGATGGCGTTATTGGTTCTATCAAAACTCAATTTGCATCCCAGTTGACTGGAGTTGCACCTTGATCTACTTCCACGTCCACTCCTAGTTCAACCGCACCCTCCTCTAGCTCCTCTCATACCCAAATCTCTGAGGTGAATGAAATTCAGTCTACCCCTTCACAACAATATGGAGGTAAGAAAAAGACAAAGAAAAAAAACAAAAAGAATAAAAGAAATGAACAATCTAAAGCTCAAAACCCACCACCTTCTAACGAAAAGAAACCACAGTGGAAACTAAAGTTCCCATGTCTTATTTGTGGTGATGATCACTACACTCGAGAATATCCACATCAGGATGAAGTGGCCAAATGTTTCAAGGGGAATTCCCAGCCTTCCGTGCTTACTCAGCCTTTTCCTCAGCAACAATCTATGGTTTCTAAAACCCCCTCTCTAGGGGGCAGTTCCAGCCACCGTTCTCATGATAAAGCCTCAAAAAGTTCCCATATATATCTATTTAATAGGATTGATTTAACCACCCTCTCTACAACTTACGACACACTAGTTAAACCTGACAAAGGAAAGGTCACTAACGGTTCTTTACTGGATCCATCACCATCATCCGTTAGCCCTCCATCTGCCAGTCCTCCAACTGGATCACTTCAGATAGAGAAACCTACATTCAACTCTATATTACGCCCTCCTAAGATCACTATCTGTAAATCTACCTTTAATCCTAGTTTGTGTGTTGCCCAAAACTACAACATTGTTGAAGATTTGACTCAAGCATCATGTGCTATGTCTGCATTAGAAGTTCTATAGCACTGCCCCAATCAACGTAGAACTCTCTTGGCTAATATTATCACTTTTGATCCTAAGTCTTCCAACAATATCATGTTTAACATGGATTATTTTACATATCGACTCTCTCACCAACTTTCTTTCCAAGTTGATGTTGTTTTTCACAATCAATAAATTCACCGAACTATTTTGGATGAGGGAGCTTCTACTTGTGTCATATCTTTAGCCTACTGGAAAAGATTAAAATCACCTGCACTTACCAAATCCCCAACAATGTTGCGTGCATTCGATGGGTGAGGTTTTCATCCTCAAGGAATATTACAGTCCTTAGTTGTTCAGTTAGGTGGAAAAATTGCTATTGTTGATGTTGAGGTGGTCGATTCTCCTCTCGATTACAACCTGTTACTTGGAAAAAGTTGGTTTTATGCTATGAATATCGTTGCTTCATCAATATTTTGATGCGTGCAATTTCCTCATCAGGGAAAAATTGTCACTGTCGATCAGTTAGATTTCTGTACACCCGACGCTTGCGCTCCTACTACCAACAATATTCCATTCTTGGGAGATCACAAGATCACGTATGAAAATGTTGGTGTTGGCTTGTTGAAAGACTCTAACCTTATGGGTACCTTCCCTACAACACTTCCACCCACCACACATCATTTTTCCACAATAAATATGATTTCGACTACGGTTTACCAATTCTTGGAATCATCTGACCCTTGGATTGTACCTAGTCCATTGGAATTTGATGCACTAGGTGACACCATGCCACTTAGTCCAGCAAAAAACTCATACATTTCTATCCAATATTCCTCTCCCTCCTCAGATGACCAACATCTCTTGGCACCCGACAATTACTCGATGCCATCTTGGTTAAATTCCTTGATGTCTGCGTTCAACTACATTTCCCAAATTTTTCCTTCTGATGAATATATAATGGAAATTATTATTATCGACGATGTACCTTGGGATGATAGCCATCATCGATCCTCTTTTCTTCCACCTCTCGAAGAAATTCAGGAATACATACACTCTGTCTTCTCTCCTGATGTTGACGATTTTCCACAATCTCCCATCCTCACACAAGATACTCCTTCTGAGGGGAATTTGGGAAACATTTCATCTATGATTTTTATAAACATTTCGATCAAGGAAGGTGTCATGGAAAACATCAACCTCGGTGCTAATTGTTCACCTGATGAAGTGGTCTATTATACTGCTTTATTTAAATAATTTTACGATGTCTTTGCTTGGAGCTACGAAGAGATGCCAGGGATCGATCCATCGATCATTGTGCATGAGATTAAAACCTACCCAAGTTTCAAACCTATTCGACAGAAAATATTCCCAGTCCATCCTAAAAATACTGCAGCCATTAAGGAAGAAGTTGAAAATTTATTGAAATCTGGCTTCATTTATCCTGTCCCCTTGACAGAATGGGTTTTGAACATTGTTTCGGTAACTAAGAAACAAGGGACCATTCACATCTGTTTTTATTATAGGGATCTAAATAAGGCTTGTCTAAAAGACAACTACCCTATGCCCTTCATCGACTAGATTATTGATAATTGCGCTGGTAGCATAATTTTCTCTTTCATGGATGGCTTCTCTAGGTACAACCAGATTGACATTTTACCTGTTGATCAGCATAAGATGACCTTCATCTACCTGTGGGGAACTTTCACCTATTGGAAACTACCATTTGGCCTTAAAAATCCTAGTGCTACATTCTAGTGAGCCATGTCATATGTTTTCCATGATATCAAACATATTGCAGAACCTTACCTCGACGACTTACCTGCCCACTCCTCCAGTTGATCAGATGATTTTTTTCATCTATGGACAATTTTTCTTCGATGTCAGTTCTACAGTATTCATTTGAACCCACATAAATGTATTTTTGATGTCGAATCAGGACGACTCCTCATATTTTTTGTCTCCAAGGAAGGGATTCGGGTGGATCCCTTAAATATTAGAGTTATCCTAGATTTAACTCCACCTAATAATCTGACACAACTCCAAAGTTTGCAAGGGAAATAAAACTTTCTTCATTCTTTCATTTGTAACTACACTAAGATTACCAAAGGATGTATGCGATTATTGCAGAAATACACCCCTTTCATTTGGGATGACACTGCTCAACGATCTTTTATTGCTCTTAAGCATGCATTGACCAATGCACCTCTGTTGCATCTTCTAAATTATACATAGGATTATATCCTTTACTTAATAGCCTATACTTCCACTATTTCTATGGTGTTAGTTCAAGAGTACCCTATCGGCGAGGAACATGTGATATATTATTTGAGAAAAAGTCTATCTGGTCCTGAACTCCGATATTCACATGTTGAAAAGTTGGCTTTGGTAGCCGTCATCGATGTCCAGAGATTCCATCACTACATTTTCCTAAACACCACCACATTTACGGCGGACTCAAACCCCATGTATCACATTCTGACACATTAAGTTCTTGGGGGAAAATATTCTAAATGGATCGTCATCCTTCAAGAGTTCTATCTTGAGTTTGTTAAGTCAAAAGCTAAAAAATATTTGGTGTTTACGGAGCTTATCTGCGACTTTCCCCATGCTGATGAATATACTAAGCCCAAAGTTTCTGTCCCCCGTGAGATTTTGTTCCTCATTAGCACGTCCAACCCTTGGTATGGAGATATACTTCTTTATCTCCAGACCCAACGTTTCCATCCTGATATCTCTCGTGAAGAGTGTTGTCATATCTGCCATAATTCTCGTCGATACCTTATCGTCGGTGACACTTTGTATCATCGTGGTATTGATACTATCCTACAATAATGTTTGACTCATGAAGAGGTTGAACGCATCCTCAATTACTGTCACCTTGGAGCCTATGGCGGTCACCTTTCTGGGATGGCTACAACCCACAAAATTTTATGTTCCAGTTACTTTTGGTCCTCAATCTTCAAAGATTGTATCGAGGCCATCAAAAAGTGCCCACCCTGCCAAGTTTTTCAAAACAAGGTACGCACCCACCCCACTCCACTGCATCCCATTATTGCCATCGACCCCTTTGCCAAATGGAGCATTGATTTCATGCATTGTAAGCTTACCTCAGTCGGGGGGCACGGTTATATAATCGTCGTCGTCAATTACTTTACAAAATGGGCTGAAGCTATGCCTACCTTTCTAAATTATGGTTGTACTACATATCTTTTATTTTTTAACCACATAATCACTCATTTTGGTGTTCCACACACCATTTTCACTGATTATGGTTCACACTTTCATAACTATATGATGAGTGAGTTTCATGCCAAGTTGGGTTTTCGCCATGAGAACTCATCCCCATACTATCCTCAAGCTAATGGACAAGTTGACGCTATCAACAAGGTCCTTAAAACCATGATCCAATGGATGGTAAGGGAAAACAAGACATCTTGGCATTTACAACTTTTCTCCACTCTCCAGGCTTATCGAACCTCAGTAAAAACTTCTATTGGATTCACTCCTTTCCAGCTAGTATATGGCATAGAAGCTGTTTTACCAATCAAGTGGGAAATTCCCTCGTCGAAACTCAAATTACAACTCTTACCCCACACTTCTGATGAAAAAGAATGTTTCTTACACTTGACTAGGTTGGATGAAACACGTTGTGATGCCTCTCTCATTAATGAGACGTATCAAAAGTGAATCAAGAATCAATACGACAAATCTGTCCATCCTTGTGCTTTTGTAGAAGGAGACTTAGTCCTTGTTTATGACCAGGCTCATGATAAGTTAGGGATAGGGAAGCTATAATCTCTATGGCATGGTCCTTACATCGTGAAACATGTTATACATAGAGGCTTTTACAAGCTAGTTGACTACAACGGAATCTCCCTGGGTGAGCCCAAGAATGGGCTTTACCTTAAGAAGTACTATGCATAGAACATTTAGCATACATGCTTTGTACACTATTGTATTTTTAGTTTGGTGTGTCTTTTTATTTTGCGTGCTCGATTTTTTCCCTTAGCCACTTATACCATGTCTTGTGTTTCATGCATAGATGACATCTTTATTTCCTATCTTTGTCAGGTTTGCGGATGGCGCTAGTCGACACACCCAGAACGTTGCTTCTACAACTTGGGTCATTTACCAGTCTGACGAGTTGGTGAGTTCCAAGGGTATTTTCTTAGGATCGATAACTAACATCATGGCATAATATCATATTGTCATCGAACTTTTAACCAAAGCCTCCTCCCTAGGCCTTTCTTGAATGATTGTCAACCTAGACTCCCAACTCGTGGTCTTCCAACTTAATCGAATCCACGTTATTCGTAATCCTATCCTATTATGTCTCCACTTACGATTTTGTCGTCTTGAACAAATGTTTGATTTTATCGAATACAGACACATACCAAGAGAACTCAATACCATTTCAAATTCGTTAGATAATTACATCATGGATAGGTATCTCACACATAGACAAATTTTCATAAAGGAAATAAATCACATCACATATCATCATGTAAATTAAAACACATCACATAAACGACATCATTATTTTCAAATCATTTGGCACTGTAAAAACTTGGAAATGTATATATATACGGCGTGACTGAAAATGTTTGATTACATCAAAAAGGTACATAGAAGGGAAAAATGTTGGGTCCTCGTGCCCATAACATCGTCATAAATACTATACAAAACAAAATCATTAGTGAGGTCCTAGTCCTCTCGCATCACATTGTGATCCAAGTAGCACATCACCGCACGGGCTACTCGTCTCAGTAAAGAGTTAATACTCTCAGGAACTCCCACTTTGTGTCTCTGCAAGTGCAAGGGTATGTTCTCCCTCTTAAGAGGAGGGATACCCATTGTAAAACCACAGAGGTTTTTCTGCACCTCTTGGAGACCCCCTGCCACTAATACTACCTGAGCATCCCCACAGAACCCCAATGTTGGTATCTCTGCCAGACATGTTGCTCCCTTGTCTGCATGCTGAAACGATACATCTATTAGGAACCCTTCTATGTACCCAAACAAAATAGTATAAGTTTAAAATAAAAAAAACACACTTGACAAGATCTTTTATGGTTTCTTACATGACGTGTCCTAGTCCACCCCATCTGGAAGGACCAGGTCCATGCTTCCCCAAAAATCTACTCCAATGTATGGAAATTATTCTATCAAAATCAATTGGCGTCCCAGCCAAGCGAAGAAATCATCGATGAATTTGAACTCTGAATCTGAGCCTAGTCTCGGAGATAGGCTAGTCCATCGCTCCATACGTGGTTCTCCCACTGGCCGTACTACTAATGCAATTTGAGGTTGCATATGAGGAATTCATTCTAAGAAGAATGAAACCAAGAGTGAACCATACCCGAACTGCTTCTGCTAACCTACTCTGCATCTCATAATCTTCTCCTTCACATTATGAAGGAACCCTGCACTCTAGTCAAACAGTGTTGGCTCTAGACACTGTAAACCATAGGCCACCTGTGATCTTGAAACTAGGTGCATACTGGTACTTCTTTCTATACTCGTAATGGAAAATAGAATGGATCGAAGAGGTAGATCCCTGATATCTTTGATTGCGATTATACCTCCCACTAGTCTCGCTACTGGGACACAATGGTTTGCCAGGTACTCATCCACAGGCGCAGGAAGTGCCCTCTGTCAGGATAAAACTATGGGAGCCCCTCCTTTTGAGAGGCCAATCAGGAAGTATACATCTTCCAACTCGATGGTGAGAAGTTGTGTTCCAATTTGGAACCCTTGTTTTGAGACATTCCATAACCCGATCATATGCTCGAGAAGAATCTCTTTCTTCATTTTTTGCATTTTGAAGAACTTGAGGAGACCACAATTTCTCAATGCGTCCCTTGTTCAGGGAATTTTCAAAGAGGCCACATCATCAAGCTCATGTTCTCTTTCTTTCCACTCCATTATGATTATTTCCGAAGTTACCTGCAATCATCAACCATCAAAATTCATTAATCATGTTTTTTGGCAATTTTTGGGCAAATTAAAAAATAAAAAATAAATCGTTTTCTTTGTCTATGAGGCCAACACCCCTTTCATATGCACATCAGTGCACCAACGCAGCCCCATAGTATTCATCAGGGCGCTTTAAAATTTAGAATGCACACCATTCACGATTTGAGAAAGTGCTGGCAGTTTTGGGCATTTTTTCTTGTGTTTTTGGGCAGAGCCCTCTCCACCACTACACCAGTGTGTTGGCATGCATTTCATCATCTTGTAGGGGTGATTTAAAAAATGGGAAACAAGCCCCCACTAAATCTAGAGGAGCGTCGAGCCCTTTTGGGTGCTTGAGACAACCCAGGGCATCAATTTTTGCACCCAATCATTGCCTAAAAATGAATTTTGAACCATACAAATGAAAGAAAGCAATAAGAACACTAACCTGGTCCAAACGACAAGGAAAATGGTTGACCGTAGCTTCGGCACAAAATAATGCAAGATTCACCTCCAAAGCACAAATTCTCGACTGCTACAAATCTTTGCACAAATGAAATGGTAAATGATATTTTTACCCCATTTTACTATTATAAATTTCATTTTTGCCTAAGATATAGTTATTTTTGGGTTTTGAAAATATTTTGGAGGCCTTATTAATCCCCTGGAATGCAGTTTTAATTACTGGTAGGTTTCAGAGTAGTTTTGTTTGTTGTTTCATCTTGTCACATTCACGAGCATAGTCTTAGTTCGTTCTCAAGCTCAAACACATAAGAATGCGTCGGGTAAAATTTTATCTCTTTTCTGGACTTGCATGGATACAAGAAAAAGTAACCCCTTGGAGTCATCTTTAAGATCTTTTCAGACTCTCTAAACGTGAAAATATTGTCGAGTGATCTTGCTTCATTTCCCACTCGTTAAAAGGTTTGAAAGGGCATCTTTCGAGTGATAATTTTTCTCTTTTTTAGCCTCGTGAGACTAACATTACAAAAAAGGAACACACTGGAATCGTCTTTAAGTCATTTTCAGACTCTCTAAATATGAAAAACCACTGATTTTACCTTCTCTGGACTCATTAAACAATCATACATTGAAGGGCCCATACGGGACCGAATCCTTACTTCTTCCAGTTCGTTAAACAAAGGAAGAGGGACTTATCGAAGGTGAGTTATATCGAGCATGTGTTACCCTCCTCGAGCTCGTTAAACTAAAAAGAGGTACTCGTCTATCTGGATGGGGGAAAAATTGAAGGAAGCAAGCCAAGCAGTTTTTGAGAGCATTACCAGTAATTCTTACAGTCGCCCTTGAACATGGCATTTTATCTTTGCACCCATTTTTATCTGCCAAACCTCTGCATTGAACCAATCCTTTGAGTTTCCTTACTCCTTTGGGTCACTCGACGAAATTCACAGTATCCACTGCATTATCAAGTTTTGGTCCTTGTAGAGTTTTTGTTGTCATGCCTCAGTGTTCAAGGGAAGTATCTGCCTCAAGAGTCAACCATCACAAATTCATGTTCCAATGCCTGTGTTAGTCCATGTTCTTTTGATCCACCAATTACATCTCTTTGTTAGTTTTGTGTCGTTGATGGGGGATACACCAAGGCCCTCCCTCGACGATTCTATTCCTATCGAATTCATCACATTATCCAGGAGCTAGACTTAGAAACCAGTTAGTACCTTGAGATCTGCATGCCTCAATGGCACGCCTCCTCGCGTTTGATAGTGGGTTTACATCATTGACCTCTGATTGGATGATTCCATGGATGTTTGACTTCAGCTCATCCATTCAGATTCGTTGGAATGTACTAGAGTACCTTGGGAATCATTGACATCAATGGTGATTTCCCTCGTGCTTGTTAATGGTTTACCTCATTGACCGGTAATCAAGTGGTTTCTATCATGTTTTACATCAATAAATCTATTCACATGGTTAGATTCATACTACATCGATATTGATAAGAAGACCCTAGGTTGAGTCATCACTCTTATCTATACTTTTCCCAGGTTACGACGGAGTTTCTTTCAAACATTGACACATATATTGTTACATAGATCCACTTTGTATTGGTCATGGCTATGTCTTGTCATCTCATATATCCACTGTGTATTCTTCATGGCTACGATCAGTTCAAGTCATAGGAGTATAGATCCACATTGTATCTTCAGTGGCTATACCTTTTTGTCAATATAATTATGGATCCATAATGTATTTTATGGCGGACATACTTTGAAAGTATTTATCACTCAAGCATAGGTATGTCTGTCTTGGGTTTGAAACATGTCATATTATTTGTTTGATGGTTGTGTGTATCTTCTATCAGGTTCTCTGAGTCCGTACCCTTTCTTGAAAAAGTCTACAAAGTACTTCAGTCATCAGTTCTCATCTTCTAACTTCCCACTTTGGGGGGAAATCTATTACACATCAAAATTACTCATTAGGATGATGGCCTAGTGTCGTCATTACCAATGTTGCAAGTGTCGCATTTTGCCTACAAGTGTCGTAAATATCATACTGTCATCTTGTCAATGTTGTGTCTCAGACGACATTATCAAGAACACTTGCAAGACACCTCAAAAGCCTGGTTTTGAAGAGGAGAAGTCATTTGAAAAAGAGTACAAGTCTTTTGCCACTGAGAAAACCACTAAAAATCAAATTTGGAAGGCAACACTCCCCTATACACTGTCAGGGAGTGCAAACGCTCTGTGACCTCTTTTGGGGGAGTGTTCCAATGCTTTGTGCCCCATTCTGAGGGAGCGCTAACATGTTTTGAGCGAATATTTGGATTGTTGAGAGAAATCAAGGAAGAATACCTTCATATCTGGATTTGGTTGGATTTAGATCTGAGGTCAAGGCTCGATCTTAGGGAAGATCCACAACTAAAGGAGAAGAGAACTCAACTTATCCCAATAATTTCTTAAGTGGTTAGGCCTCTCCAAGCCTATATAAGGAGGCCTCTTTATGGTGAAAGGGGAGACATTGTGAAGCATCAAAATTATGATCTCATAAGGGGGATATCATTAAAGCATCATCATTTTGTGTGTGGATTATTTGAGCAAGGGTCTGGACAAAGAGAGCTTGGTGAAGCTGCTGCACCTACATCCATGGTTGTAAGCATCTAACTTTGTTTTCATTAATATAAATCTATGCTTGACCTGTTTCCTTTAAATTTTGGTACGTTTCATGAACTTGTTTCTTTCATAGATACGTTATAAAGCTAATCATGGTAGAGTAGGAAGTAACGTTTTTTTTTCTCATTGTATTGAAGGACCTTTTGAAGAACTTGGAGATCAAGATCAACCTGGATAGAGCATGGACAAACGCCGGTAAAAGGTATTTACCCTTCTTCCTCCTTATTCTTTGAATAGTTTAGCTTCTTGCAAAGGAAAGTCAGTGTCCACAATATCACTTTTCTGTCTTGGTCATAGGGGTCTAATATCCAACAGGAAATCCACTTGTCCACAAGGGGATTATCCTGTAACAACAAGACAAGGCAAGGCTAGGCATATATTGTTTTTATGATCTTTACTAATGTTTATTAGAATTGTTGAATGGTTTAAATCATTGGAATGACATCTTAGCTATAACTTATTTGATAGTTTATTATCGTATGTGCACTTTGGTATGATGTAATATGATTATCATTTCATTTCATATGTTGCAATATTAGATATATAACAAAGAAAATAATTATTGCATGAAATAAATAATAACTGTTCATTCTAAATGTTTGTTTTTGTAGAACAAGGATCTTCCAGAAGATTCAGATCATCCTAAACAAATAGATCCAGGTCATGATGTTGGGTCCAATGTTGATATGGAAGATGATGCTCATGATGACATAGATACATATGACAATGATTCCATTTCCGATGCAGATGACGATGATGATGATGATGATGATGATGATGATGTTGAGGCAGTTGTTGGTAGCATACAATGACATTCATGATCATATAGAATGCATCATGGATCACTTTTGATATATTGTTATAATTCTTCTTTTCATGGTTACTATCATATGTATCATTTTCACGGCCTCCAATACCATATTACTAAGTTGTATCATTTTGAAATGTTTCATTTTGACTTATATTGTTTGGACATGACATATCATATTGACTTGTATCATTTTCTCTTACATAATTTATCATTTTTATTTATATCATTTGTACATGATATATCATTTTGACTTATGTTGACTATTGGACATGTATCGTTTTTAGATGATATTGATCTACTGGCATATATATTTGACTTTCACTTGTTTTAGTTATATATGATGATGATCTTATCAATATTGACTCGTTAATTTTTATATATTGAAAGTGGTTGATGATTTTTGGATGCATATTGATTACTTATGATGGTTTTGATTTTCTGCGAATGATGGATGTTGTCAAATTCACTTAAATTATACATATTTGACTCACTTGTTTTAATTATAGATGATGATCATGTTATAATAATTATCTTGTTATTTTATGTATAATGGATGTTATAGATTCTATTTTGATGGAGATTTAATAAGTATAATGATGTTGTTAATTTGTATGGATGTATGTTTCCCTAAAAAGTTATTTATAAATGTTATCCTATAAAATATTTCAAATGCATTTATATGACTTACTGTAAAATCATATAAGTTATTTAAGAGACATTATATATTTAACTAATTAATTTGAAATAAAACATATTAAATTAATAATTGTAAGCAAAACAAGAAGCATTGTTGGAAGCAAGAAATGAAGCAACAATGGAATCCAAATGGGAAGCCACACCAGAAGAAAAATTAGAATCAAAACTTAAACCCAAACCAGAAGCAAAATGGGAAGCAAAATGGGAATCAAAACTAAATCTAAAACTAGAAGCCAAACCAAAATCCAAACTCGAAGCAAAATTGGAAGCCAAACTGGAAGCCAAACCATAAGCCAAAATGGAAGAAAAATTGGAAGACATATTAGAAGAAAAAATGGAAGCAACACTTGGCACTAAACTTGGTGCTATATCTGGCGCCAAAATGGAAGAAAAATTCGAAGACATATCAGAAGTAAAACTCGACGTAAAACAGGAAGCCAAAACAGACGGAAAAATGTGTTGAAAAATACTGAGAGGGGGGGGGGTGAATCAGTATTTGAGCTTATTAACAATTTTTCACTTTTCTTTCACTGAAAAATCTTAGTCTACTTTATAGAGACCAGTTGTTGTATATTCTTATAAAAAACAGTAGTGCATCCAGAGATCATATTATGGATTTCTTCATTCATCATATGTCTTTTAAACAGTAATTCAACAAAATAAACTAACACAGATGAATAGGACACATGAACACCAGAATTTAAGGTGGAAACCCAAATAGGGAGAAAACCACCGCTGTTGTTGTCTCTGTCTTCAATGATTATTATTAAGAAAACATTCTACAACAATGTACTAGTGCAGACTCATACTAGTACGCATGCTTCTACCTGAAGAAGGCTACAACCTTCTCTCGTTTACCAGCCTTTCCTAGAAGGGAGCTTCAACCCCCTAAAGATAGCACCAGTTTCTACTGGCAGATTGCTACTACTGAAGGGTTTAACCTTCATACTCATTGCTGACCACGTTTCATTAATTTTCACACTGGATCAGGCAGTTTCATCTAGTGGTTATGATAGTAACATAAATTATCTCAAGAGTAAACACAGATCTACAGATTGTCAGGCAGTTACCGAAGAACACATATTAAACAACTCAATAAACCTGGAGATGATGCCTCTGATCTCATGGTTGCTGAAACCACAGCTGTGATCTCTCTGTCAATGTAGATCTACCGCTTGACTGCCACAAGGAGGTTCCTCTTTCTTCAAACCTTTCATGCTGCCTGCACAAGTGACATCACCCACCAGTAGATATCCCTACTCTCAAAAAAATGGCCTCCGCATCCTTCGACCACACTGTCTGCCGAGAGCATCGACCCCTTTTTAAGCCCATTGGTCCAGGACCCGTTCAATGCTCATCGGGTCCAGTATTTATTGCTTGGAGGAAATCGGGCTCCTGTTTAAAAATTGAATTAAACCTACGCGCGCCCTTTTAAATCAAAGGTCCTGATCATTTCTGGATCTGACGGTCTAGATTCACTCGCGATTTTGCATTTCGTGAAATTGGGGTTTTTGGTGTCAAGTGACTTTGTCATTACAAAGTCTCGATCCCCGATGCCGATGCGCCCCTTTCCATGCGCTAGCCCTGCTGGCTATAGGCCTTGGCCTACATGACCATCTACACATGACCTTAGTCAAACCTCTCATCGGGGTTTCGACATTTTCGATGTCACCATGCACATGCCTCCGGGATTCCTGATCCCCGATTTGCTCCTTTCCCGAGCTTTAGCCCCTTCCGGCTACACAATGGTCCATGTGACCTGCGATCACGTGACCACCACCATACCTCTCGAAAATGTGCGCTAGCCCTCCTGGCTAGAACATGGTCCATATGACCTGTCTCCGTGTGACTTTGGTCTTATCACTCCATCGGAGTTTGGGCACTTACGATGACATAATATTTATGTCCGTGGGATTCACGATTTCCCAATTCGCGATGTGCTTCAACCCTCCTGGCTGACCCTGGTTCACGTGACCGTTACCTGTAACCGCATCCTTATCTCTGATAGCTGGCCTCCACTAATCCTCTGTCCTCCTTTGCTGTTGTGCTAACAGTTGTACCCCACTCATCGGGATTTCACGGATCGCGATTTCGAAATGCACAAAACCTTTGTTCCGGGGATCTCCGATATCCTGATTTTTTATTAGCTGATGAACAACCTCCTGTCGGGCCTTTCGCCGATGGCACCAATCTCCTGCCACGCGTCCTCTCAGATGGACGGTCCCGATTGTGTCGGGATTTCGGGACTTCCGATGTCCTGTTTCTTTTGACCTTGGGAACTCCGATTTCCCAATGTCCAATATGCCGACGGTGCCTTGATCTTCGACACCTGTCCCTCATATGGATGGTCCCGATCATCGATGCCTCTGCTGATGTCACACGTGGTTTGACACGTGTTAGATCCTTCCATGTGTCACTCTGATTCGTGACTTACATGTTCCTGAAGTGTTGAATCTGCCTGACACCTGTCATTCCCTGGTTGTGCCACGTGTCCCTTGCCGATGTGGTCTGCTGTCGTGAGTTGGATCAACGGTTCAGATGCAATCTTGGCTCAACGGCTGTGATTTCAGGGTTTTCATTGTCATTGTTCACGAGACTCGTGAAACTCCGATTCCCGATTCTTCGATGAAGCCTCCTGTCTACACGTGGATACTCTCGATCGCTGCTTGATTTAACGGTTGTGATCAAATCACGAAATTGCATATCGCGATTTCAGAGTTTTCATTATCGAATGAATTGGACATTTCAAAATCCCGATCTCCGATTCTCCGATGGCTTATCCCCCTCGCAGCTTCTACAGATCTGATCGTTGTCGGGTGTCTGCTTCCAATCTGACGGCTCAGATCACTTCTTCTGCATGCCAACTCCTGTGCTTAACATCTGCGCAACTTCTCCCGATCCAACAACTGTTGGGATTTCCGAGTGAGATCCGACGGTTCTCGGTCTCTTTCCTGTGCTTCTTGCGCGTATAAGAATGCTATTCCTCATGAGCTTATCTTCCTCGAATCCTTAAAGGATTATGATATCTGCTTCACTGTTGTACTTAAGCCAGCATCACTACTGTACTTGCCATCAATGACAAGTCTATGCTGCCTGTAAAAACAGTTCCAACAATCTCCCCCTTTGTCATTGATGGCAATACTCTCTTCCTCGAAAATACTCTTCCTCTTGTCTTTTTCCTCCCCCTTGGACATCAATGGAAAAGAGTGGACAGTGCCATGCTCCCCCTGAAACCATGCTGTATCTGCTGAATAACCCTTTATGCTCCTCATTAGCTAGAGCATTTAAAGATGCTGATTAACACCTTACAACCAATTTAGATTTCTGTACTTAATTAGACCTGATCCTCTGCATGGCAGAGACTACTCCCAGTTTTTATCGGAGATATTTGAACGCTTCTCTGGGTAGAGGCTTGGTAAGGATATCAGCCACTTGTTCTTTGGAGGGAACATATTCCAATTTCACCTTCTGCTCAAGCACCTGTTCTCGTAAGAAATGATATTTGATGGGAATGTGCTTGGTATTGGAATGCATAACAAGATTCTTTGAGATACTGATGGCACTTGTATTATCACACATAATAGAGATAGGAGATGAACATTTTATTTGAAAATCTTGAAGGGTTTGCATCATCCAAAGAAGTTGAGTGCAACAAGATGCTGCAGC
>ML785475.1:207318-218917 GCA_009831015.1 Picea engelmannii
AAGATCTCATCCTTGTTTTCCAGAAGATTAAGTTGTTTCCATTGAAGAGTGGAGGCCTAATAGATGCCATTCTGTCTTGATTGCTCATTTTGATTGATCTTCCTTCTAGCGGTTAAGCCTTTTCAGAAGGACCAGGCTCTGATACCAATTGTTGAAAAATACTGAGAGGGGAGGGTGAATCAGTATTTGAGCTTATTAACAATTTTTCACTTTTCTTTCACTGAAAAATCTTAGTCTACTTTATAGAGACCAGTTGTTGTATATTCTTATGAAAAACAGTAGTGCATCCAGAGATCATATTATGGATTTCTTCATTCATCATATGTCTTTTAAACAGTAATTCAACAAAATAAACTAACACAGATGAATAGGACACATGAACACCAGAATTTAAGGTGGAAACCCAAATAGGGAGAAAACCACCGCTGCTGTTGTCTCTGTCTTCAATGATTATTATTAAGAAAACATTCTACAACAATGTACTAGTGCAGACTCATACTAGTACGTAGGCTTCTACCTGCAGAAGGCTACAACCTTCTCTCGTTTACCAGCTTTTCCTGGAAGGGAGCTTTAACCCCCTGAAGATAGCACCAGTTTCTACTGGCAGATTGCTACTACTGAAGGGTTTAACCCTCATACTCACTACTGACCATGTTTCATTAATTTTCACACTGGATCAGGCAGTTTCATCTAGTGGTTATGACAGTAACATAAATTATCTCAAGAGTAAACACGGATCTACAGACTGTCAGGCAGTTACCGAAGAACACATATTAAACAACTCAATAAACCTGGAGATGATGCCACTGATCTCATGGTTGCTGAACCCACAGCTATGATCTCTCTGTCAATGTAGATCTGTCGCCTGACTGCCACAAGGAGGTTCCTCTTTCTTCAAACCTTTCATGCTACCTGCACAAGTGACATCACCCACCAGTAGATATCCCTACTATCAAAAAAATGGCCTCCGCATCCTTCGACCACACTGTCTGCCGAGAGCATCGACCCCTTTTTAAGCCCATTGGTCCAGGACCCGTTCAACGTTCATCGAGTCCAATATTTATTGCTTGAAGGAAATCGGGCTCCTGTTTAAAAATTGAATTAAACCTACGCACACCCTTTTAAATCAAAGGTCCTGATCATTTCTGGATCTGACGGTCTAGATTCACTCGCGATTTCGCATTTCGCAAAATCGGGGTTTTTGGTGTCAAGTGACTTTGTCATTACAAAGTCCCGATCCCCGATGTCGATGCGCCCCTTTCCATGTGCTAGCCCTGCTGGCTATAGGCCTTGGCCTACATGACCATATACACATGACCTTAGTCAAACCTCTCATCGGGGTTTTGGCATTTTCGATGTCACCATGCACATGCCTCCGGGATTCCCGATCCCCGATTTGCTCCTTTCCCGAGCTTTAGCCCCTTCCAGCTACACAATGGTCCATGTGACCTGCGATCACGTGACCACCACCATACCTCTCGAAAATGTGCGCTAGCCCTCCTGGCTAGAACATGGTCCATATGACCTGTCTCCGTGTGACTTTGGTCTTATCACTCCATCGGAGTTTCGGCACTTACGATGAAATAATATTTATGTCTGTGGGATTCACGATTTCCCGAATCGCAATGTGCTTCAGCCCTCCTGGCTGACCCTGGTTCACGTGACCATTACCTGTAACCGCATCCTTATCTCTGACAACTGGCCTTCACTAATCCTCTGTCCTCCTTTGCTGCTGTGCTGACAGCTGTACCCCACTCATCGGGATTTCGTGGATCGCGATTTCGAAATGCACAAAACCTTTGTGCCCGGGATCTTCGATATCTCGATTTCCGATTAGCCGATGAACGACCTCCTGTCGGGCCTTTCGCCGATGGTACCAATCTCCTGCCACGCATCCTCTCAGATGGACGGTCCCGATTGTGTCGGGATTTCGAGACTTCCGATGTCCTGTTTCTTTTGACCTTGGGAACTCCGATTTCCTGATGTCCAATATTCCGATGGTGCCTTGATCTTCGACACCTATCCCTCAGATGGACGGTCCCGATCATCGATGCCTTTGCTGACGTCACACGTGGTTTGACACGTGTTAGATCCTGCCACGTGTCACTCTGATTCGTGACTTACATGTGCCTGAAGTGTTGAATTTTCCTGACACCTGTCATTCCCTGGTTGTGCCACGTGTCCCTTGCCGACGTGGTCTGCTGTCGTGAGTTGGATCAACGGTTTAGATGCAATATTGGCTCAACGGTTATGATTTTATCACGAAATTGCTTATCGCAATTTCGGGGTTTTCGTTGTCATTGTTCACGAGACTCGTGAAACTCCGATTCCCGATTCTCCGATGAAGCCTCCTGTCTACACGTGGATGGTCCCGATCGCTTCTTGATTTAACGACTGCGATCAAATCGCGAAATCGCATATCGCGATTTCAGAGTTTTCATTGTCGAATGAATTGGACATTTCAAAATCCATATCTTCGATTCTCTGATGGCTTATCCCCCTCGCAGCTTCTGCAGATCTGATCGCTATCGGGTGTCTACTTCCAATCTGACGGCTTAGATCACTTCTTCTGCATGCCAACTCATGTGCTTAACATCTGCGCAACTTCTCCCGATCCAACAGCTGTCAGGATTTCCGAGTGAGATCCGACGGTTCTCAGTCTCTTTCCTGTGCTTCTTGCGCGTATAAGAATGCTATTCCTCCTGAGATTATCTTCCTCGAATCCTTAAAGGATTCTGATATCTGCTTCACTGTTGTACTTAAGCCAGCATCACTACTGTACTTGCCATCAATGACAAGTCTATGTTGCCTGTAAAAACAGTTCCAACAAAATGGAAGCAAATTTGGAAGGCATATTAGAAGAAACACTTGGTGCTATTCTTGGTGCTAATCCTAGTGCTAAATCTAGTGCTATTCTTGACACCAAACTAGAATAAAATTCGAATCCATATCATAAGAAAAACTGGACGTAAAATGGGAAGCCAAAACAGACACAAAAATGGAAGAAAAATTGGAAGACATATCAGAAGAAAAACTGGAAGAAAAACTTGGTGCTAAAACTGGCGCTATTTCTAGCGCTATTCCTGGCACTATTCCTAGCGCTATTTTTTTGGCGCTAATTCCGATGCTAAATCTGGAGAAATTATAAAAAGTCCATATTGCGCTCCGTTTTGCGCTTGAAAAGGTGTCTGATTCATGGAGTAAAATACGCTAAATTATGGTGTTATTTTAGGTGCTAATTGCATGTTCTTTTGTAGTGTCCTAAGACTACATTCTAAGCTCATGAGGGTCATTATGAGTTATTGGTTATGCCATTCATCTTTTGTAATTCCCCCTCTACTTTTCAAAGTCTCATGAATCATGTCTTTTTTCCTTTCCTCCATCATTTTTTCTTGGTTTTCTTTGATGATATTCTCATCTATAGAGAAACTTGGCAAGACCATCTTTCCCATGTGGATCAAGTTCTCTAGCTATCATCCCACCAAAATTTTTATCATATAGTCTAAATGTTCTTTTGGAGCCTCTGAAGTTGAGTAACTAGGAAATATTGTCAGAAAGGATGGTGTCATAGTGGATCCGAAGAAAATTGAAGCTATGCATGATTGGCCGCACCCAAAAATTCTTAAAAGTATGCATGGCTTCCTGGGTTTGACAAGCTATTATCGCAAGTTTTTTAAGAATTATATAAAAATGGTATCTCCCCTCACAACGCTCCTTAAAAAGAATGATTTTAGTTGGACTCCAACCGCTGACCATTCCTTCCAAGATTTGAAAGTGGCTATGTGCACTACTTTGATCCTGGTTCTCCCTGATTTCAAAAAGACCTTTGTATTGGAGTGTGATGCCTTGGGGAAAGGCATTGGGGTTGTAATCATGCAAGATGCTAGACCTTTGTCTTTCACCATCAAACAATTATCTGAGCATCATTTGGGTCAATCCACCTATGCAAAGGAAATGTTAGCTATTTTTCACGTTGTGTATCTCTAACATCCTTATCTCTTGGTGAAACGCTTCCAAATAAAAACTGATCATCAAAGCCTCAAGTATTTTTTGTAACAAAGAATTTATTCACTAAAGAAACAAAAATGGTTAACAAAGCTATTTGGATATGATTATGAGATCATCTAAAAAATAGGAAAAGAGAATGTGGTGGTTGACACCCTTTCCATGAAATATGAAGAATATGGGTCCCTTTTTCCCTCTCTTTCATTATCGCGTATTAGCTTCAAGAGGTTCTCTAGGAATGGTTGTAAGACCCCAAGCTTTCAATACTGATCCAAACACTACAGTAATATCCGCAAGATTCTCTTGGGTTCTTGTGGCACCAAGACGAGCTTCGTTATAAAGGTAACTTGTATTTTAGAAAACAATGAAACCTTAAATCCATCGTACTCTCTAAATTGCATGCTTCACCTACAATTGGGAATTCTGGTTTCACCAAAACCTATGAACATGTCAAATGTTATTTTTTGGGGGATGACATGAAACAAGACATTCACACCTTTGTGGATGAATGTGATACATGTCAATGCAATAAGGGAGAGAATTTCAAAGCTCCAGATACACTCCAACCTCATTTGATCCCACCTACTATTTGGATAGATATTTCTATGGACTTCAGTGTTGGTTTATCTAAATCCAGAAATAATTCAGTCATCATAGTAGTAGTGGATTGTCTTTCCAAATATTCTCTTTATGTTCTCTTCAACACCCATTCATAACATCCATAGTGGCTCAAATTTTTATGGATAATATATTCAAACTCCATGGCATGCCTTAGTCTATTGTTTATGAACGTAATCCAACTTTCACCAACACTTTCTGGCAAGAATTGTTTCGACCCCAGGGAACCCATTTGCATCTCAGCATAGCATATCATCCCCAGACTGATGGACAAACTGAAGCAGTCAACAATTGTTTAGAACCATATTTGAGGTGTTTTGCATATGGAAAAAAAAATCAATGGGTTTAGTGGTTACCCCTAGTTGAATGGTGTTACAACTCTTCTAACCATTCCTCCACTCGCATGACTCCCTTTGAAGCAATCTATGGAAAAAATTCACCTTCAGTTCTATCCTACATGCCCGATGTCTCCAAGGTTCAGCATGTGGATCAAACTCTTACAGTCCGCATGACCATCCTCTGTACTCTCAAAGAAAAAAAATTCGTGACTTAGACTCACATGAAATAACAAGAATATTAGGGTCATTATGAACGTGAATTTGTTGAAGGGGACCAAGTGCTTCTTCGTCTACAAATTTATAAGAATACTTCAATCAAAGCCCAACACTGTAGAAACTTTCTCCCAAGTTCTATGGTCCTTACCATATTCTCAAGAGAGTGGGGCATGTGGCCTACCAGTTAGAGTTTCTCACTCACTCTAGGATCCACCTTGTGTTTTATGTTTCTTGCTTAAAGAATGTGTTAGGAACTAGGTGCCATATTTAGACCAATGTACCTGAGTTGGATGAAGAAGGTTCCATTTGGTTGCAGCCACAGACAGTCTTGGACCACCGTGATCGTCATCTCCACAAACGCACTATCAAGGAAGTTTTAGTTTAGTGGAAGGACACACATCCAAAAGATGCCACCTGGGAGTCGACTACCATTTTGCAACAATTTCTTCATCTCAAGCCTTGAGTTCAAGGTTTTTTTTAAGGGGGAGGGCATGTTAGGGACCTCCCTAACCCCTCATGTAGGTAGAATAATATAGTTTCCATGTAATAAAGGTCGATTTTAATAAGGATTGGTAATAAGGAAGAATAAGTCAAATGTAAGAAGACCTAATAGAAGCTTCCACTTCTAGAAAATATCTTCGTCTAGATGGCTATTTTGGTAGATAGAATTAGTATAAATAGGAGTTGATGGCATGAGAGGTTTTGTCTTGATAGTTATTGTAATAGATCTCTTCTCTGGTGGAGGTTCCCCCCTTGAAGAGGCAAGTGAACATTGTTTCCTATCAATAAAAGTATTAATTTGGTGTTCTGGTTTCATATAATTTGTTGTTTCATTGTTATTATTTGTAGTATTTTCATTTCCTATTGCTATTCGGCTGTTATTCTCTAGAGTATTTCTCTTTTCTGCTATTATAATAGATCTGGTACCTAACACCAAGAGCCCTCAAAGATATTGAGGTAAGTAACATATACTTGTTTCTATTTCCCCAAATGGAAAGATTGTTGTTTTCAACATCCATTGGTAAATAATTGCATTGGTGAAATTCTCACTATTTCCTTACTTAACCTAAACAAAGAACATTAATCTAAATGTCAAGCATATCAAACTACTCACTAATTAATTATTTAATGAAACCCACTATTTCATTTGTTGAAACATTCAATCCTATTAAAACATTCATCAATTCCCCATCTATCATGTTAACCTATTTTCTTTTTTCCATTGAACATTGTCAAGAAATCCAAATAGTCAATTGCAGGTCATGCTCCATAACGAATCAGTCATTTAGAGTATTACATATATAATATCGAGCACATTTCAGACCTGAATGAATCTCAAAATAACTTAAATGTTCTAGGTATCAATGATTTTAAATAACGCATCAGTTCAAAAAAGACCATAAATCTTGAAATAATAAAAAAACAAATAGTTTGGGTTGATAACTTGGGGTTGATGTTATGCTATCTAGAGACCCAAATAAATAAGTGAATAGCAGTGAACAAGTGAATCATGAAAATAAAAAAATAACGAGACCATGTGTATTTGTGCTGATGTGTTTTAAAGCTAATTCTTTCACAATCATATTTTTAGGATATTAATATTTTTTTATGAATACCATTTGCATTCCAATCTTGTAGAGAAGCTAGAGGCACCACAGGCCAAACATTCCTGCAGAGCCAATCAATCCGTAGCTCAAATTAAGAGGGGAATCAAGTGCGCTCACGCAATAACATATGCACATAAACACATTTTCATGAAACTTTATATCATTAATGCCACATAGAATTTGTATAAGCAACAATGAAAAAAAATTCCTCACCTACTATTTTCAATGAAATCCACAGCTTAATGCTGAGTGAAAATTCGTATTGTCATTAATATATTTAAGCTGAAAAGCATATATTTATTGGAGATGGGCACATTTAATAAGGTTTTAGTTCTTAATCAATGTTGTATGGACAAGATTAAATATAAATAGAATATTTTTCGTGGTCCCATCAAATGAATGATTGTGATTCCAACCATTAACTTTTTAGCTTTTAACTTTTATAAGGACATCTTTTTATGTGTTTACTTTTTAACATTTATCTAATTATGTTTAAAAATTACTATATTACCTAGCTGATTGCCAGATCGCCAGATCTAAATGATTAGCAAAAATTAATTTTTTTTGACACAGTGTGTAGACAAATGAAAATGAAACAGAACCATTTAATATTTAAAAATTTAAAAAGTGTCAGTAATTGTAGCGTCACGGAAAGGATTATATTGGCCATGTGGTAATGTGGTGCTGGGGAGAATCGGGTGTGGTAATTATATTGGTGGCTGTGGTAATTCTATCGCCAGTGAGAGGATTATCTTGGCCTTTCATATGATGGTGGGCGTTTTTTCTGTGGGTTCCATTTCATTGCAGCTTGTATTTCATTTTAGGTTTTAAGAATGTGGCACAGCTTTGAATTTGATTTTCCATTTGGCCATTTGGCTTTATGAATGTGTAAAGCGTGGTCAGTTTCTAGTGTTTGTTTGGAAATTTTACCAACCTAAAGCGTTCACCAGCCAGTTTACCGCTGTGATAGTAAATTGATTATTATCAGAGACAGATAAGGTGTCACAATATTATTAATATTTATCAAAGTTTTGAGTAATGATTTTTCCTTTTTCTATTATTTAAATAGATTTTGAAATTTACAAATATTTAAAATAAATAAACCCCTATGAATGTTTAGTCCCATAAGTTTAAAAACAATAGCTCACCCCTGAGGGTATTTAGTCCCATAAGTTTTATAAGTTTGATGTAGATTAATAAAAAAATAAAAATTAACAAAATAAATAAATAAATAAATAAATAATAAACACTTTTTCAAAAAGACTTTGCTTACAGAACTGGGTGAATTAATATACACACAAAGTATTTTGAAAACGAGCAAAAACTATAATCCCTGGCATAAGCAGAGACTAATAATATCACCCATTTACCTTAAGACAGCATTCCTTCATGTATTAAAAAAAAACATATTTAACTATGATATCTCTATACTAACATTTATAATAGTATTCATAGAATGATGCATTTAGTTGTAATGCCAAGCGCGTGCCTCTAAAAGTAACTTGTACATTGCTGGACTTTTATACATTTAGCAAGCTCCAACTTGGAAGAAAAACAAATCAAATCCAAGCTCTAATTGTATAGACGTTCGCTATGTTTAGCAACAAACGTTACGAATACACTTTCCACTAACTTACCAAGTCAGGCCAATAACATTATTTACTCTCTCAATGTCTCCACTTCCTGATTTCCGTTGCTTTGTAAGGTGTCATTTTGACCACTTCATGATTTCTGCTGCTTTAATTGGGACAACATTCTGCTTTGACGGCTGACCACTTCATGCTTTGCCTGCTTTGCTTGGACGGCTCACCAGTTTATGATTTGCTTTCTGCACTAATGAGGGCTTTAATTGTCGCAGCATAGTTACAATATCCGTTGTAGCATTGAGCGCTGCCCAGTTCATAATTTGTCATTTAGCTTTGCGGCCAGGGCTSGGTAGAAGGGACTGGTGGCAACGGTAAAACCTCCAATTGTACAACCGTTGTCACAATCTAAATATCCGCTCGATTTGACTAGTGAGTGGAAGCATACAGAGAAACCAAGAACATAAATAAATAGTGAGCAAGCGGGTAGATACTTCAAGAACATAAAGAAACATGGAAACCCCAAAATTTTTATTCTTTCCAATTCTACCCATTCCAAATATTGATAGCTCATCACAGATTCTAGTTCTTCCAAAATGCCCCATAAGAGATATTTCGTCGAGCAATTGAAGAAATAAAATTTCTGCAGACTCACCATTTCAAAAGTTAAAAGGAAGACATTTCAAAGCATCTTTCTAGATCGATATAAATAAGTCTGAAGCTCTTTGGTGGTCATGAAAATAGTGTGCTAGTCTGAAGCTCTTTGGTGGTCATGAAAATAGTGTGCTCTGCTTCACAGTCGTTTAGAACACGAGCAGTATCCCATGTCACTCGCTTACAACTGAAGCATCCCACGCTTCACACGTTTAGTGCCTCTGCCACCTTTCATGTGTCCAACTTCATCACACAAAGTGCGTTGGTGTACACGTGTGTTAGTTACCAATATTCTATGTCCACATTGCATTGGCATAAGATGTGAGCTAGTGACTCTACATTAATAAAGTAAAGTAATGAAATGTAATAATACATATACACATTAATACATTATAATAGTGTATTATCTATTGGTGTACCCTTGTGTTAGTTACCAATATTCTATGTCCACATTGCATTGGCATAAGATGTGAGCTAGTGACTATACATTAATAAAGTAAAGTAATGAAATCTAATAATACATAGGCATATTAATACATTATAATAGTGTATTATCTATTTATTATAATATTTAAATATATTATAATTGATATATTTATATATTTTTAATTAATTAATAATTTAATGTATTAATTAAGTATTTATATATTAATAAAGTATTAATATAATAATAAAGTAATACTTTAATTATATAACTAAAGTATAATAAAAATTTATGGTATGGTTAAAAGTGATAGTCTATGCTTGACCACGAGTATGGTTAAGCATGGTAAATCATAACTTCATGATTAACCATGATTGTGAGTGTGGTTGACCATTAGAGTGGTTGACTATGGTTGATATGGTAGACTATGCTTGATCATGACCATAACCACAAATGACCATGTCCATGACTATGCCTGTTGTACAATATATATATATATATAATTTTTTATATTGATATTGGAAATGTTCTCCACAATATGACGTAGGGAGATATTTTGTTGCTTTGTAAAAAATAAATTTTTTTATTACAATGGAAATATATATATATATATATATATATATATATAAATATAGATATATATATTGAGAAATGTTCGTGACATTGCAAAATTAGGAAATTTTCGTGACATTATGACTTTGGGAAATGTTCGTCACAATGCGACTTTGGGAAATGTTCATCACAATGCGATGTTGGAAAATGTTCGTCACAATGAAACATTGAGAAATGTTAATCACAATGCGACATTGGGAAATGTTCATCACCTTGCGACGTAGGGAAATGTTCATCATAATGTGATGTCGGGAAACACTTAACGGATTGTAGAATTGTCTTTTACTTTTGCAACATTGAGAAAAGGGCATCATAATGAGACATTGCAAAATGTTCATCACAATGAGATGCTTGGAAATGTTCATCACATTACGATGTTGTGAATGTTCATCAAATGCTACATTAGGAAATGTTTGTCACATTACAACATTGAGAAATGTTCGTCACAATGAAACATTGAAAAATGTTTGTCACAGTGAGATGCTGGGAAATGTTCGTCACATTGCAATTTGGGAAATGTTTGTCACAATGCGATGTTGGAAAATGTCTGTCACAATGCGACGGTGTGAAATGTTCGTCGAAAAGGGACATTGGGAAATGTTCGCCACAATGCGACATTCTGAAATGTTCATCACATTGCGACAAAGGGAAATGTTTGTCACATTGTAACAGTGTGAAATGTTCGTCACAATGTGATGTTGGGAAATATTCATCACAATGTGACATTGGGAAATGCTCATCACAATACGACATTGGGAAATGTTGGACAAATTACGACGTTGGGAAATGTTCGTTACAATATGACATTTGGAAATGTTCATTATAATGTGATTTTGAGAAACACATGACACATTGTAGAAACATGCTTTCTTTTTTAATGTTGGGAAATGGTCGTCACAATGTGATGTCGGGAAATTTTTGTCACAATGCGACATCCGTAAATTTTCATCACAATGAAATGTCTTGAATCATTACATTGTTGGGAAATTTTCATCACAATCACAATGTTTGGAAATATTCTTCACAATGCAATTTCTTGAATCATCTTTTACTTTGTAGACAATTATTTATACTTGTCCTAAGGGCATTGATAGAAAATCATCTTGAACTTTGTAGATAATGAATTATACTTCTGATAAGGACATTGATAAAAAAATAATTCAATAATGTATACACGTATTCAAGACATTGATAAAAAATATACTTGATATATATGTTGTAGATGATGATTTATATTTGTTCTAAGACCATTGATAGAAAATCAACTTTAAATTTGCAAATGATGATTATTCTTGTTATAAGGACATTTAACTATTGAAATGTTGGGAAATGTTTGTCACAACGCAATGTCTGGAATCATCTTTTACTTTCTAGAAAATTATTTATATTTGTCCTAAGGACATTTATACCAAATCATCTTCAAGTTTGCAGATAATGAATTATACTTGTGATAAGGACATTGATAAAAAAAAAACCTTCAATAAATTATACATGTATTAAAGCCATTGATAACAAATCTACTTGATATATATGTTACAGATG
>ML785475.1:218967-256595 GCA_009831015.1 Picea engelmannii
ATATATATATATATATAAAGTTAGCAATGCATGAAAGATTAATTGTTAAATAAGTATACAAAGTATAATTAGCATACTCCCAAATCGGGGGAAAGAGAACGTCGAATTTTAGCTTTTAGCTATAATACATTTTTAGAGAGAAAATTAGCATACACGTTAAATGGAGAATAGAGAATATTGAAGGTAAGAAGACATACAATGAAAATGTGATTGTGTAGCTTCGCCCAAGCCATAGCAGCTAACAAGGTTAGTCATATGATTATTCGAACCAACCTAGTTGCAAATGGGTATATGGACATGCAAGTTGATTAAATGCTTCCAATGAATATAGATTCACTATAAAACCTAACAAGCTGCATTATTTCGATTTCAACTTTAAACTCCACAAAATACCAAAAAAATCGTGTATGCGTACTTGAGCATTCAATTGATATCTTTGGTCGAATCAACATGTTTTTTGCTAATAATTTGTCCTCGTTGTTTCTTATGCACAAGATATGTAAAACAAACAACAATGAAAGTTCTTAATGAAGGTTGGGAAACTGATGTTAAAATTTTAACAAATAAGCCATAGTCCATCGGATTCCTACCAAACATTTTAGAGTTTAGATTGTTGTTCTTCAAAACAACATTTGATCATGAGATCATATTAATTTCTACCATGTTTCAAAGATTCTATGTATTTTGACTTTGGCTAATGGTATGGAACATGAAAACTCTTTGAAACAAGCTTAAAAAAAAGACGACTGCAAATTTTCAAATCAATCCATTATTTTCCAAAAAAATATAATTTCAGCTTCTTTATCCTTTTAGTGGTCTTTGCATACTCAATTATCAAAAATGTTTATTCAATTTTATGTTTGTATTAAATACTAAACATATAATATTTGAAACTGTGTTGCAACTCTTTATGTCTAAGTTAATTTCAAAATATGTATTTTAACCAACACTCATTATTACAAATTCCACCCCTCTTATAATAATTTTTTTATTTGAAACACTAAAATACAATTTTTTTACAAATTTATATAATATTTGAAACTCATTATTATCACAGATGATGAAATTCATTATTCCTAAAATACCTATCCTAAAATATTTCAAAACATCAAATATCAAGCTTAAATCTTGACATATCAACTCACAATGTGGTCGCTTACCATTTTTTCATGATTCATGATCATCCCACATTGTCTATCCCCTCCACCTCCAAAAAGGAAATATTCGGGGGAGGTAAAGGACTCCACATAAATATTTGGGGAGGTAAAGGACTCCACAGGGCACAGAGTTCGACTCTGGTTGGAGACTTTTGAAACAGAGGTAGACATGGTGATGAATTCTAGAAATTCATGTTGAAAAGAGTGGTTCCTGTAGTGAGTGATATGATGAAACATAATCTTGGAATAGAAGAAGATATGGTCGATGTGGTCGTGGAGGAAGTAGATATTATTTTCAGCTCGAAAACCACTACTACATTTGATGAAATGTTTTTGTATGATTTAAACTGGCTTATATATAAATTATCAGTTGCCAGAGAGAAATTTATCGAGTTATCATAACATAAAATCTTCTGCCTTAGTTGCTCAAATGATATAAACCAAATGTCTTAGTTGCAGGTATGCGTACCTGTTCTCCACATCTTGTATTATTCCTTTCTTAGTCCGTATTAAGATTGTTTTCCAATATTTTGAAAAGGTGGTTATTTAAATATATTTTTAAGTATTTAATGTTTATGTGAATGCCCTTGGCAGAATAGTTCAATTTTTTGTTGGATATGAGGCATTTGCATCCCTAAATATTAGAATCTTCGTCAAATCATGAATCACATCAACATTAGGGGCATTCTATTTTTGGTAGTTTAACAGCCTATGGATTTTTCCTCATTTCCTATGTCGGGGGGATTTGGTATGGCTCTACTTGAACAATTTTCCATCTGTTTCCATTTTGTTTACCATTTCACTGGCCAATTCAATATTTTGGAACTTCACAGTCTTGGTGACCACAACAAACAATTATTCCAGGGATCTGATGAGGTAAGTAATCCAAATTTGAGAGTGTATTTTGTTCCACTTTAGATTCAAGCAATGAGTCATTGAATAATTTCGATCAAACCGGCTAGCTTCATTACAGTAAATATATATATTTTTATATTGTTTCAACTGGTAATGCATATTGTGTGTTATTCGCTCACCTTAAATACAATGGTTTAGGTATGACGTTTCTCTAGAAACCAAAAAAATTGAGTTTATCGCCTTTTGGAGTTTGGAAAATTTTGTGAAAATGTCCAACTTTGTATCCATATGTCCACCCATAAGTGTGATTTATTAACATAGTAAATCACTTTTAAATTATTGTAAATTCTACAGGGCTTTGTAGGGAAGGGCATAAGACACAGTTGTTGGAAGAATCCATTCATCCTTACTAGGGATTTTCATCAAATGGCATCATACCTATGGAATGGTTGAACCATTGTTGGCAAACTCCATTCATCCTTCGTAGGGCTTTGCAATGAATGGAATCAGACCTCTAGAATGGTCAAATTGCTTCCTCTTGGAAATAGGATCCACACATGCCATTCTCACCAAATTTGCAGTGGTCCATCTCTTAGCAGAGTCCATGAAGTTATCGAGCCAAGTAGTCCATCTCTTGTGAGAAACGATCCATATCTTCAGCATCCTTGGGCATCCTTGCATCGACATGAGTCCATTCCAGGAGTTGAGAAGAGTCCATGAAGTTATCAAGCCAAGCAGTCCATCTCTTGTGAGCAACGGTCCATATCATGGGAATCCTTGCATAGACAGGATTCCATGCTAGGTGTTGAGCAGTAGTCCATCTAGTGAACATCCTTGTGCAGATAAGAATCTGTGTGAACAACCTTGTGAGGACGAAGTTTTAGAGATCGACAGAGGTGGTGGGATACAAACTTTGAGGAGGAACAATTGGTAGGTTTAGTTAAACCCATGCATCCTCTTTGAGGTGGTGGGGTACAAAATTCAAGGAACAACATTTGGCAGGTTAAGTCGAACCATGCCTCCTCTGCCATTAGATGCTATTCTAACCTCACACATTAGGGGGCATCTATTATAACTCTAATTTGCACCAGACATGCATACCTGGCATCAGGCCATCTCACTTGCCATTTTTGCCAAGCCACTACTGAACAACTCTTCTAAAAACCATCCTTTTGAAGGCATATGCACCCTACACCACTGTTGCACGAGTGTATATTCTAGCTAACCCATTACAAACCACGTATACTGACAAAAGCACAAAAATAGAAATTTGCAGACAGAATACATATTTATGGGTAATTGCCTAAACCGTTTGACCACTCATAGCCGGTCACTCAACTGGATAACTACCCTCTTCTAGCCTATAAAAGAAGAGGTAGGGGTCCCATTTGAAAGTGTTAAATTTGGCAGCATTGAAAGTCATTCTCTAATGAGAGGCCATATGGGCCACCCTGAGGCTAGCCAGGGAGATTTGGAGAATCAAATAGTCTTGTGAGGTATTGACAAAACCCAGGGGGAATGTACAACCTCTGTGAGTCAAACCAAAAGTCAAGACGAATGAGATTCTATGTGAGTCTAATGAAAAAGTCATGGGGAATGTACAACCCATGTGAGCATAGATAGTCTAGTGCAAAATTCAGGGGGAACGTGCAACCTTTGTGAGCATAGAAAGACTAGTGCAAAATCCAGGGGGGACATACAACCTCTGTGAGCCTAGTCAAACCTTGTGAGCCATGAGAAAAAGTCAAGGTATCTAGCAAGATTTAGGTTGAATGTAAAATTCCTATGAGCTAGAAACAAACGATATTCCTAATATTGCAAATGATGTAAATGTATTGATCTAGTGCATTGGCACGTGTAAACATTATCCACCATGAAGAGAAATTTGAATTGCCTTGTCAAGGGTTTTAACTAAAGTCTTAAGTCTAGTTCTATGTTAGAACTAAAGTGTAATGATGAGTTGCAACTAAAGTCTTGAGTCTAGTTCTATTTTTAGTAATGTTGAGTTGCAACTAAAGTCTTGAGTCTAGAACTAAAGTGTAATGTTGAGTTGCAACTAAAGTCTTGAGTGTAGTTCTATATTAGAACTAAAGTGTAATGTTGAGTTGCAACTAAATTCTAAAGTCTAGTTCTAAGTTCGAACTAAAGCATGTCATTCTCAAGTCTAGTTCTAAGTTCGAACTAAAGTGTAATGCTGAGTTGTAACCAATCTCAAGTCTAGTTCTAAAGTTCGAACTAAAGTGTAATGCTGAGTTGTAACCAATCTCAAGTCTAGTTCTAAGTTCGAACTAAAGTATGAAGTTGATTTATGAATAATGCATGCAATCAGGTTACTATTTCGAGCTTATCCTCTTCCCCACTTCAACCTATATAAGAAGAGGTCGAACCCTCTCCTCAACATAGTTTTGCAACACAATTTTGAAACAGAGTTTTCATATGCAGGTTGAGGGTGAAGTAATAGAGGAGAACATCAGTGATCAAGAGGTAGCATATCAAAGGTGTATTTTAGAAAGGTCTTGTAATTATTTGTCAGGTCAGAGTCATCTTTGCAATCTCTTTGAGAGAAGTACATTCATGGTGGATATTTGTAAGAGATCTTACATTATTAATGCAATAAAGGAATATTGTTTGCTAGGGTTTTTCTCCCTGTACAGGGTTTCCCCAGGCTATATGTGTTGTTGATATGCATGTGTACTTATGATCTAGGTGGATATCGATGGCCAACCACCTTTTTTGACTGGCTCAAAACAATTTTGTAGCAAATTTGGTAATTTACTATTTTTAGCATTTTTTAACTTCTGGGGCCATTTTGAGGGCCCAAATGAAGGTTTTTCTAGTTTGAGGTTCTCAATGATAGCTAAAAGAATTATTGAGCCCCCAAAATCAATATCCTCGATGATACCTTTCCAACGAGCTATCATACGCCTAAAACATAGATTGTATGTAAAAGTTACGACCCCGGGAAGTTGATGTACTAACTTACCCAAACGAGGCCCACGTGACTTTTGGCGCTTCATATCCTAGGGTTAGGTTTTTGGAATTCCTGCTTATTTTAGAAATGCCTTCAGAGCCTCATTGTAATCATCTTCTTGTGAATGTGAGTAGCCATCACATCTCTTCTCAGAGATAAGCTTCCACCATTCTAGCGAGTCTTTCACTTTGTATTTTTTACAATCTCTGTACATTTATTTCATTAAGAGAAATCGTCTATTACTGTATATCTATGTTTATGGTTGCATATCTGATACATTTATGTTATATTATTGAATATCTATGATATCTCTGTGAATTTATTTATTATATCTCCGATCTCATTTTGTGCCAAAAATAATATGGATCAGTGGTATCAGAGTAGGCTGTTCTTGATCATTTTTTCAGTGCATGTCTCCGACGAGGTCTGAATATAGCAAGTTGTGTCTCAATATTGTCTCTCTTGAATACAATTGCTCTCACACACCCAAGAAACCCTCAATGGTGGAAGAAAAGAAAAATGACGGAGCAGGCGATCTTATCAGTCTGTTGCTTAAGAAAGCTCTCACATGACAGAGGGACAAAATGATGGAGAATTTTTCCCACATCCTTCAACGCTTGCCAATTGAAACAAGCACATATTCATCAAGCGGCCACTTTAGAAGCACCTTGCCTTTCAATGTACAAGTTAATTTTGATATTCCTGTATTTGAAGGATAGATAGATGTAGAAGCCCTAGAAAAATGGTTAACTCTGCTAGAAGGTTATTTCTCTGTTCACAATTTTTCCGACAAATAAAAGATCACCTTCACACTCCTTAAATCTCTCCCTCGTGTCAAACATTGGTGGGAAACTTACTGGGCGAAAAGTTTCCATAGAGGAGTCGGGAATATATGGGGCCGATCCCACTTGGGATTTTTTTGTGGATGCGGTAAAGGAACAGTATTATCCTGTTGGAAACTATGAGGACCAATACATGAGATGGACCACACTGTGGCAAGAGAGGGGCCAAGAAGTTCTGGATTTCACCAATACCTTCCATACCTTGCGCACCAAGCTGGGTATCAAAGACTCTGAATGACATTTGGTTCTAAAATACCGTGGGGCTCTACACAGATACATCCAAACTGAAATGGATTTTCTGGACATCTGATCACTCGGTGTTGCTTATCGATATGCTGTTAAAATCGAGCAGAAATTTAAGCACTAGAATAAATGGGAGTTCGGGTCTGCAAATCCGCAACAACCAAAGTATGACAAAGACGGCCCTAGAAAACAGTCTCTCGAAAACTAGTCCAAGACACATGAAAATAAGGGTCACAGGAAGACAAAGAAGGACACCGAAAAATGGTGCGATTTCCAAAAAATCCTTTGGCACAACACTAATGAATTTCACTCAAAATAGTCATTGGTGGCTGAGATCAAAGACAAGGAGCCAAACCCTGATTCAAAATCTGATTCTGAAAATGTTGGTAAAGGACAGATCATTGACGCAGACCCCACTGCTATTGTCGTGACCACAACAATTCAACTAGAAGAACAAACAAATCTTGAAGAGGGGGAGCGCCTTTTTCATTCACAGATGTGGGTGAAGGGGACCCCATTGCATTTTATTGTTGATAGAGAAAGCCAGAAGAACCTCATCTCAACAGAGGTCATCAAACAGTTGGGACTGTCGACAACACCACACCCGCAACCATACAACATCGGGTGGCTTCGCCAAGGTTGAGATCTTCATGTCAGCCAACAATGTCGATTGTCATACGAAATCCAACCCTTCAAGGATGAGGTATTATGTTATGTTTCCCCACTATATTTCTATGATGTTCTCTTAGGCCAACCATATATGTGGAAGCGCCATGTTGTTTATGAGTCTCGACCCCACAGTGCCATTGTTTCTCTAGGGGGTCATCTCTACAGAATACCAGAGTTAGTTCCAACTACTGTTCCACCAAAAAAGTTCTGCAAGTTAGTATCTCATACTGCAAAATTCAGCGTCTTCACAATCTGTTCAAAAGGGGAATAGAAGGACACTGCAACCACTACAACTTCACCCCAAGAACCTTCTATCCAACAGAATCAGGTCGACAAGATTGCAGAAAAGCACAAATTTTCCTTCTGCACACCATCCTCTCATGTAGCCCAACTTTTTTAACAGCCTTAGCCTCAACAGGTTCATGACAAACTTCCACAAACTGAGTAGCACGATGTCTCCAGCAAGGCAAGAAACTCACCAAGATGCAATAGATACCATTGATTCCTAAGGAGGGAGGATTGATCTAGGTGGATATCAATGGCCACCCACCTTTTCCGACTGGCTCAAAACAATTTTCTGGCAAATTTGGAAATTTACTATTTTTAGTAGTTTTTAACTTTTGGGGCCATTTTGAGGGCCCAAATGATTTTTTTTTATAGATATAGGTTCCCAATGATATCTTAATTCATTATTGAGCCCCCAAAATGAATCTCCTCAACGATACCTTTCCAATGAGCTATCATACACCTAAAACTGAGATCGTATGTAAAAGTTACAACCCTGGGAAGTTGATGTACTAACTTACCCAAACGGGGCCCACATGACTTTTGGCGCTTCATCTCCTAGGGTTAGGATTTTGGATATCTAGGGTTTCTAGAATTCCTTCTTATTATAAAAATTCCTTCAGAGCCTCATTGTAATCATCTTCTTGCGAATGCGAGTAGCCGTCACATCTCTTCTCAGAGATAAGTTGCCACCATTCTAGCAAGTCTTTCACTTTGTATTTTTACAGTCCCTGTACATTTATTTCATTAATAGAAATTGTGTATTACTGTATATCTTTGTTTATGGTTTCATCTATGATACATTTATGTTATATTATTGAATCTCTGTGATATCTTTGTGCATTTCTTTATTATATCTTCGATCTCATTTCATGCCAAAAATAATCTGGATCAACTTATCTACATAATTATTGCTATTAGATTATGATTTTAAATTGTTGAAGTGTATTAAGCTTGAATCAAAGTATTGAAGAAAATAAAAGAATTAATCTTCATAAGAAATCAAGCTCATAATTTAACATGGTGTCAGAGCTTAGGGTGTGTTAAACTTGTTGAAGTGCAGCAACAGGTACACATAGATCCAAGTGAGCTTGATTAAGTTTCCAGTGTGAGGACCATGGAATCCTCCATTTCATTCAGGGCTGAAGATAGGCTCGAAGGAGCTACCAATTTTAATGTGTGGAAGCTCCGTATAACAAATATCTTGCAAGAGCATGATCTTGAGTAGTATGTGACCATATTGGTGGAGGAACCAACGAATAATGCAGGAAGAATGACTTGAGGAAGAGTCAATCAAAGGCAAAGCGAATCATCTTTGACTTAGTCAAAGACAGTATAATGCCTACAATGACTTCGTTGATGACTGCTAAGGACTGTATGGATACCTTGGTGAATCTGTATGAGAAACATGCTCAAAGTCAAAATAGGACACTTAAGCACAAGCTTAAGTATTTAAAGATGGAGAAAGGTGAATCAGTGGCATATTTTTGTTCCAGGATAGCTCAGATCAGAGATCATCTTTTGGTCACAGGGGTGACAGTGGACGATGATGATTTAGTGCAGGCCATTTTTTACGGTCTTCCTTCTTCATGGGAGACCTTCTTATATAGTGTAAGTGGGATAGATATCCATCCCACATTTGAGAGGTTATGGCATGATTGCCTCCAGGAGGAGAGTCGCACAGCTACCAGGAGCGAGCCAATGAAAGAAGATCACTCAGCTTTAGCATCAAGATTCAAGGGAAAGAAGAAATGAACTTTCTAGAAAGGATCTCAATGGAATCCAAACATCAAAGGTACATTCAATGGAAAGAATATTGATACATCTAAGATTAAATGCTTTAGTTGTAATAAGTTGGGTCATTTTTCTAAAGATTTTTGTTTAGAAAGAAATATCCTAGGAAAGGAAAACATCATGCCTCAACTGCTGAGGATGATGAATCCGAAAGAAATCAGAAAAGTCCTTCTAATGAGAAAGAAACTAGGAAATAATATTATTTGGTTTCTTCTTTATCCAGTTTAGTTTCCACGAGGCCGAAAACTTGGTTAGTAGACAGTGGTGCATCAAAGCACATGACAGGGTACAAGGAGATCCTCTCATATTTCGAGACAAAATATTTTGCAGAGAAGGTCGAGCTTGGGGATGAAAAATGTCACAAGATAGAGGGAGTAGGCTCTATCTCCTTCAGATTGGAATCTGGGGCTAGACTTCATGTTGATGAAGTATTGTATGTTCCAGGGCTCAAGAAGAATCTACTATTAGTTGCAACCCTTGAGGAAAAGGGATATTGGGTGATCTTCAAGGATAGGAAGGCACTACTATGGGATAAAGGTAGCCACTTAAGTACAATAGAACCCATTGGAACTCACAGTGGAGGACTATGCGTCGTGTCAGGACAGTCAGTTCAGGCATTGGCTCATGATACGACTAGCTCCAGAGAGCTGTGGCACATAATACTTGGACATCTTCATTACAAATCTCTTCCATATATACAGAACATGGTATGTGTCATACCCTCTATTTCTCTTAGCAAAAATGAAATTTGTAAGGGATGCATGCTAGGTAAAAATATAAAGAAAGCATTCCCTAGTAGTGAAAATAGAGCTCAGGGCATCTTAGATCTGGTTCATTCTGATGTATGTGGTCCCATGTCATCTCCCTCACTCAGTGGTTGTTTGTATTATATCAATTTTATTGATGATTACTCAAGAAAATGTTGGATGTATTTTCTTAAAGCTAAAAGTGACACATTTGATAAATTCAAAGAATATAAAGCCTTTATTGAAAAGAAGATAGGGAAACACATCAGAATCCTTATAACAGATAATGGAGGAGAGTTTGAATCTCTTTAGTTTGAGGATTTCTGCAATTCAGCAGGAATCAAGAGACAGTTGACCATTCCATATAACCCTCAGCAAAATGGTGTTGCTGAGAGGAAAAAAATGACTGTTTGTGAGGCAGTGAAAGCAATGATGTTTGACAAGGATATTCCAAATTCTTTATGGGAAGAAGCTACCTCCACTACCGTGTATAGTTAGAACATGTGTCCACATGTTATTTTGAAGGACAAGACTCCTGAAGAAGTCTTCTCAAGGATCAAACCTAAAGTAGGGAATCTAAGGATATTTGGATGTCCTGTGTATATTCATGTCCCTAAGGAAAAGAGGAAAAATATGGAACCCTCAGGCAAGAAAGGGGTTTTTGTGGGGTATAGTGAGAACTCCAAAGATTACAGGATTTATGTACTAGGTCAAAGGAAAATAGAGATAATCAGAGATGTGACTCTCCATGAGGAAGCCGCATTTAAGAAATCCAGAGAGCTTCCGCAGGATTCAGAAGCAGTTCAACCAACTTCACCCTCTTCTGAAAATGAAGATTCAGATGATCAGAGGGAGGAACCTCGTGAAGGGCCAAGTAATGAGCCCATAGAACCCATTGAAGTGTTATATATAAATCTTGAAGAACCTCCAGCCAAAAGGAAGCCAAGGTGGCTTAAAGAAATAGTGCAAGAAGTAAAAAGGATAGTTTCTCCCAAAGGAACTTTCAGGGAAAGGAAGAGGCCTCATAGGTTTGGAGGCTATGTTGCACTGATGAGCAACATTAGTGATGCCAAACCTTCTTCATTTGAAGAAGAAGATAAATTACAAGTATGGTAGGATGCCATGCTTGAGGAATACAGGTCTATTATAAATAACAATGTTTGGGACATTGTGCCAAGGCCAAAAGACAAATTAGTGGTTTCTTCCAAATGGATCTATAAGATCAAGCATGCAGCTGATGGAAGTATGGAAAAGTTAAAAGAAACATTTTTAGCCAGAGGCTTCACTTAGAAAGAAGGAATTGACTATGAAGAGACTTTTTCTCTTGTATCTAGGTATACCTCCATTCGAGTTATTATTTCTTTAGCTTTCATACTTGGTTGGAAACTACAACAGATGGATGTAAAAACAACATTCTTGAATGGAAATATTGAATAGGAGGTCTTTGTGGAACAACCAAATGGTTTTATACTGCATAACAAAGGCAATCATGTATGCAAGATAAGGAAGGCCTTGTATGGTCTTAAGCAGGCTCCCAAAGTTTGGTATGACAGGATTGATGGATTTCTTAAAAGCCTGGGCTTTCAGAAAAGTGATGCTGATGAAAATCTATACTTCAAGGTAAGAGGTAACCAACCTGTTATACTAATCCTATATGTTGATGATCTCTTTCTAATAGGAAATGAAGGGATAATAGCCTGGTGTAAGAGGGATCTAACCTCAAAATTCGAGATGAAAGACTTACGCTTGATGCATTACTTCCTAGGATTGGAAGTGTGGCAAAGATAGGGCGAGATATTTATGGCACAAGGAAAATACACAGTGGATGTAAAAAAGAGGTTTGGTATGATGGATTGCAAATCCATGTCTACTTCGATGGTTACCAACCTGAAGAAGCTGAATGATTCTGACACAGGTTCAGATTTGGTGGATACCACCATGTATAGGCAACTAATTGGATCATTGATGTACATGATCCACACTAGGCCAGATACATGCTATGCAATGATTGCAATGAGTCAGTTCATGAATGAACTGATACAGAGACACTGGGTGGCAGAAAAGCACATCTTGAGATATCTCAGAGGGACCATTACTTATGGTCTGAGATATACATCCAGTGGTGGTTTATTTTTGCATGGGTATGCAGATGCTGACTGGGCAGGAAGCCCAGTGGATCGGAAGAGTACTTCCATATACTTCTTTAGTTTAGGTTCCGCTATGATATCTTGTTCAAGCCAAAATAAGGGATCCATTTCACAAAGTACAATAGAGGCTGAGTACATTGCAGCAAGTGATGCTAGCAAGGAAGCAGTATGGCTCACAAAATTGGTTTCTAGGTTGTTTGGTGACAAGATCGAGACGACGGTGGTCCACTGTGATAATCAAAGTTGCATAAAATTGACAGAGAACCTGGTATTTCATGACGGGTCAAAACATATTGACATGAGGTACCACTACATACGAGACTTGGTCCAGAGAAAAACTGTAAAGTTACAGTACATAACCACAAGCAAGCAGGTAGTTGATATCCTGACCAAGCCTCTAACCTTGAGACAGTTTGTGCAGCTGAGAGGCAAGCTTGGTGTGGCTGAGAATGACTCCCTCACTGAGAGGGAGTGTTAAATTTGGCAGCATCGACAGTCATTCTCCAATGAGAGGCAATATGGGCCACCCTGAGGCTAGCCAGAGAGATTTGGAGAATCAACCAGTCTTGTGAGGTATTGACAAAAGCCAGGGGGAATGGACAACCTCTGTGAGTCAAACCAAAATTCAGGATGAACGAGATGCTATGTGAGTCTAATGCAAAAGTCAGGGGTAATGCACAACCTCTGTGAGCATAGACATTCTAGTGCAAAAGTCAGGGGGAATGTACAACCTCTGTGAGCATAGACAGACTAGTGCAAAAGTCATTGGGAACATACAACCTCTGTGAGCCTAGTCAAACCTTGTGAGCCATGAGAAAAAGCTAGGTTGAATGTAAAATTCCTATGAGCTAGAAACAAACGATATTCCTAATAGTGAAAATGATGTAATTGTATTGATCTAGTGCATTGGCAAATGTAAACATTATCCACCATGAAGAGAATTTTGAATTGCCTTGTCAAGAGTTGTAACTAAAGTCTTGAGTCTAGTTCTATTTTTAGTAATGGTGAGTTGCAACTAAAGTCTTGAGTCTAGAACTAAAGTGTAATGTTGAGTTGCAACTAAAGTCTTGAGTCTAGTTCTATCTTATAACTAAAGTGTAATTTTGAGTTGCAACTAAAGTCTTAATTCTAGTTCTAATTTCGAACTAAAGCATGTCAGTATCAAGTCTAGTTCTAAGTTCGAACTAAAGTGTGAGGTTGAGTTGTAACCAATCTCAAGTCTAGTTCTAAAGTTCGAACTAAAGTGTAATGTTGAGTTGTAACCAATATCAAGTCTAGTTCTAAGTTCGAACTAAAGTATGAATCTAAGTTATGACTAATGCATGCAATCAGGTTAATATTTTGAGCTTCTCCTCTTCCCCTCTTTAGCCTATAT
This sequence comes from Picea engelmannii, assembly GCA_009831015.1. Taxonomy (NCBI): domain Eukaryota; kingdom Viridiplantae; phylum Streptophyta; class Pinopsida; order Pinales; family Pinaceae; genus Picea; species Picea engelmannii. The sequence goes on from ML785475.1 coordinate 232,052, forward strand.
AAGAATAGGTCAAACCCTCTCCTCAAAACATTTTTGCAACACAATTTTGAAACAGAGTTTTCATATGAAGGTTGAGGGTGAAGTAATAGAGGATCACATCAGTGATAAAGAGGTAGCATATCAAAGGTGTATTTTAGCAAGGTCTTGTAAGTCTTTGTCAGGTCAGAGTCATATTGGCAAGATCTTTGAGAGAAGTACATTCATGGTGGATATTTGTAAGAAATCTTACATTATTAATGCAATAAAGGAATATTGTTTGCTGGGGTTTTTCTCCCTGTACAGGGTTTCCCTAGGTTATATTTGTTGTTGATATGCATGTTTACTTATCTACATAATTATTGCTATTCGATTATGATTTGAAATTTTTGAAGTGTATTAAGCTGGAATCAAAGTATTGAAGAAAATAAAAGAATTAATCTGCATAAGAAATCAAGCTCATAATCTAACAGAAAGAAGGAAGATAATAGCAAAGAAACTCTGCCATTTTTTGTATTCCCCTTGGCCCAATATTTTGCAACCATTTTGTGAGGAGAATCATATGTGGAAGAGGTTGGTGCACAATTGAAGAGGATCCTAGGACCACGTTCGAGGAGCAGTGGTCGATCTCACCATTGTAAGTTACTTTTGTGAGTTAATAAAAAGAAGTACTTTTCCTATCCCTCCATATGAGGTGTTCAATATTCAATTTTGATTATATTTTATTGGAATATCTAACCCATTAAGTTCATATATAATATGCATGTTTGGAGTTCTTTGTTTTTATGTTTATGAATGCAGGTTACCTTTGGGAGGAGACTTGTAGTTAAGGAGAAAATGAACACAAAAGGATCGACATCAAACCTGGAAGTCAAGGCAGAGTAATTGGATCCTTTTACCCTTGTGTTTACATATGAATAATGGGGTCTATGATGGGATGATGGTAAAAAGTAGGAGACTTTAGATGGTCATTTATGCATGCATTATAGAACCCTTGGTGCTAGTCCATAAGGGGTTTTCCCACCCACAACAATCTCTAAAACTAGGGTTTAGCTCAATGAGGCACAATGCAAATCTGACATAGGGGGTCAACTTTCAAAGTCCTTTTTTCGAGCGATTATGGGCACTGTTATCATTTGGGTGTTGTTCATACTCACCTTTTGGATCTTCCATAATTTAGTTACGTCGCCCAATTGTGATTTTGTGGCCCCAGACCAAATTTGTATTGTGTTTCTTAATGGCTTTAGGAGGCAAGTTGCAACTCACCATAACACCTAATCCATGCCTCAGATCGATGAAACACCAGTTCTGTTGGACTCCTGGCACTAGATTCCAGCTAGGGGGACCCCTCTCCTGTGATTATGTCACCCATAAAAGTGTTTGTTAGAGGATCTTCGGAACTAGGGTTTAGTTCAGTGAGGGACAATGCAAATCTGACACAGGGGGTCAACTTTAAAATCCCCTCTATCGGGTAATTGTGGACATCGTGGTCATGTGGGAATTGGTCATACACACTTTCTCGATCTTACAAAACTCAGTTACGTCACACGGTTGTGATTTTTTTCTTCTAGACCAAATTGTCATTATGTCCATTAATGGATTCAGAAGGTGAGTTGGAACTCTCCATAGAACCCAAACCGTGCATTAGATCGATGAAATTCCATTTCTATTGGACTTCTGGCACCAGATTCCAACTAGGGGAACCCCTATCCTATGATTTCGTCGCCCAAAAAAGTGTTTTTTAGAGGATCTTTGGAACTAGGGTTTAGATCAGTGAGGAAAAATGCAAATTTAGCACAAGGGATCAAACTTCAAATCCCCTGGTTGGGATATTTTTGGAACCATGGTTGTGTGGTGTTGGTCATACACACCTTTTGGAGGTTACAAAACTCAGTTACGTCTCTGGGTTGTGATTTTGTGTCCCGGATTTTTTTTTTCATTGTGTTGTTGAATGGCTTCAAAAGGCAAGTTGAAAATCACCATAACACCCAAACCGTGCCTCAGATCGATGAAACATCAGCTCCGTTGGAATCCTAGAACAAGATTCCAACTAGGGGGATCCCTCTCCTTTCATTTTGTCTCTTATAAAAGTGTTTGTTAGAGGATATCTGGAACTAAGCTTTAGCATTGCGAGGCACAATGCAAATCTGACATAGGTGGTCAACTTTCAAAGCCCCAGTTTTGGGCGATTTTGGGCATCGTGGTCATGTGGGATTTGTTCATACACACCTTCTCGAGCTTACGAAACTCAGTTATGTCGCCTGATTGTGATTTCCCCCCCCCCCGGACCAAATTATGATTGTGTCACTGAATGGATTCAGGAGTCAAGTTGCAACTCGCCATAACACCCAAACCGTGGCTCAGATCGATGAAACACCAGTTCTGTTGGACTTCTGGTACCATATTCCAGCTAGGGGGACCCTTTTCCTGTGATTTTGTTGCCCATAAAAGTGTTTGTTAGAGGATATCGGGAATTAGGGTTTATCTCAGTGAGGCACAATGCAAATCCAACACAAGGGGTCAACTTTCACAACCCCTGTTTCAGGCAATTGTGGGAACCGTGGTCACATGGGTGTTGGCCATACGGACCTTCTGGAGCTTACAAAACTCAGTTACATCACCTTATTGTGATTTTGTGCCCCTGGACCAAATTGAAATTGTGTCCCTAAATGTCTTCAGGAGGCGAGTTGAAACTCTCCATAGCACTCAAACCATTCCTCGGATCGAAGAAACTCCAGTTCTATTGGACTCCTGGCACCCAGTTCCATCTAGGGGGACCCCTATCCTATGATTTTGTAGACCATAAAAGTTTTTTTAGAGGATCTCTTTATATTTTTTAAAAGGGGCAAGATCTTGATAATCAATATTTTTGGTTAATGGTAATGGTTTTTGTCTTAGCCTCTTTCCTATTGCTCACACTTTTATGAAGTGACCAACATCAAGTAAAGTGTCCCTGTAATTGACAACATACAAATTATCAAGCACATTGGTCCATTATTCAGTGTTGGGGTTCCATATCCCAAGAAGATGTCATCCAACCATTTTGGAACAATACAAGCATTGTTCATCAGCATCTAGTTCTTCATAAATGTTTGTGTATGTGATTACAACCTCAATGCTTCCATATTGAATAATAATATTTTCTAGATTGCAAAATGAAGCATTTGACATTAGTGCAAGTCTCAATTGATGAATGTATGTCACCCAATACTTCCAATTGAGCATTTTTCATTGGTCATCCTCCATATTCATCACTTGAACTTCCAGAACCAACTCCAATGTTTTTATATATTTGCACCTCTTCATGATAACCATGCATCTTGCATAATTTCATTACAGGATTCACAATATCAACATAAAAAATGCAAGTATAAGCATGGAAGAAAATGGTGTGTTAAGGGATAAAATCAAGGAAGTGACCGAGACCATGTACATTAGTTTGGTTTCTAGGTTTTTCTAAGCATATAATATGCATTCTTAATCATTGGAAGTCTTGCAAATAAGTTTTGGGTACAATTGACAATTTTACCATGTGTTGGGTACTTTTCTTATGATGGATTCATTCACCTACATTACCAATCCTCTCACTACCATGATGTATTATTGACCTTTGATATTTTGAAAATTATACTCAAATTCAATAGCTATCCTATCATCGTATCATTGTAGTTTATCAAAATAAACTATCCAATTGGATTGTTGGTAGACTGCAACCACCTTAGGGTTTTTGTATATCCTAAAGGTATTTGTAGCATCAATCTTATTGAATCCTCCATGTTAGAACTGAAAGTCACACTTTGATTGCTAAAGTGTAATCTCAACACCCATCAAAATGTAAAAGAAAAGTTTTGGTTTGAATAGATGGATCAACACGAGGGAGAAAGAAAGGGAGAGGGAAGAAAAATGCAGATCAATAGGCTACACCAATGGGAAATGGAGTCATAAACATTCTACTCATCGAAGGCACTAAAGTTGCTCAACAGAAAACAAGATTATATGTTTATAGATTGAAGAATGAAGAAGGAAAACATAAAATAGAATGTTCACTAAACATATATCCTCTCAGTTTAATAAATCAAAAAATACTTGAATAAAACAATGACTGATGGGGAAAATTACAACAGATCCTCTGTTTCTTAGGGATCCATAAATGATTGGAAGCCTTTGATCCTCAAATATGCAAAATATTCAAATAAGATGATATATAAAACACAAGAATTATAATCTAAAAATGACATCTCTCACGAGTCTTCAATAACAATAATGATTACAATCACAAAATGCCCCCAAGATTACAAATAAACACACACAGGGAAACTACCTACTCCTACTCTTTCTAGCCTCTCTTGGCTCATGAACACACACAGGGAAACTGCCTACTCCTACTCTCTCTAGCCTCTCTTGGCTCATGAATCCAACCCCTCTCCAAGAGCTCCTTCCTCTCTTAAATAGAAAATAACATCAAAATATCCTTAGTAGGTCGAATCCCATCTCGTTCAATGGATTCTAGACCTTGGAGCTAGGTGGCAATAGTCAAAGAAACAAAAATCCAACAAACTGCTAATTTTCAAGAAATTGTTGGAAGTCATTGATAAATTGTTTCCAAATCACTGCATGAGGTATTTAATGGAGATAAAACTTAGGTGCAGGTGTCCCTTAACATCTAAATGAGATATGAGAAGTCATTTTAACCCTCCTTGACAGGTGTAAACCTCCCAACAAGGTGAATATCCAACAACTATGCAAAACATAGAATTTGTAGCACATTTTGTAGCGCACTGGTGTGTTAATTGTTTCTCTCAAATGCCAAACTGGGTCAGGCTGAAATTTGGTTAGAAAGTCAACAAGGATATCATATTCCACCACAAAAAGTTTTAGAGAAACCCACATCACTGTTTTGGGTTTATGACCAAATATGTAAAAGTCGTTACTACAGGAACTTTCGTAGCACCTATCTCAATTCGCAGCGCCTAAGCCAGTTCGCAGTGCCAAATGAAAATCAAGTATCCAAACCATTCCTGACCTCCAAACAAGACAAAAAATCTAAAGGAGTACTTGATGGCTATGAGGTTGATGCTATTAATTTCATATTTGCACTCAGATGTCTGCAAGTTGACTAACCTCCAACCCTCTTCCTTAACTAGTTCGCAACACCGGTTCATAGCGCCAACTCAAATATAGCTTGCACACTCTGAGGAGGTTGTTAGTTGATGGTATGAAATAATACCTGGAGATACAGTTAAATGTAGGCTCTTAAAACCATAAATCATCATTTACATGATCAAACTTATGTGTTAACACTCCCCTAACATTTCACTTATAATTCCTTCTTTGTGAATCCTGAAGGTTGTGTGCAGGCATAATTCTACTAACTTAGAAAACTAGAGAATGAAAAATATGGATATTTTGTCTTGCCTGGGTTCCTAATGGGAAGTAAAAAAAAATCATAGTAAGGGGTATAGGATGACATCATGGGAGTTGAGGACAGATGAAAAACATACACAATATGTAGCTAAAATTGTAATTGTTGAAGAGGAATGTGGAGTTAGAAGGGCATAACCTCATGTTTTTTAAAAATCTTATGCCTTTAGAGTGATAAGGTAGTATTTCCTATAGAAATGATGTTTTCTTTTGGTTTAGAACTTAAAAAATATTGTATTTGCTTATGTTATTTCATAGGTTTAATGTACTTTCCAAATTGGCATGCACAATAGCCACAGGGCTACTGTGCATGCCAATTTGGCATGCACAAAAGCTACAGGGCTGATGTGCATGCCAATTTGGAAAGTAAATTATTTGGTTTATAGGAAATGACAAATGTTCTTGGGAGTGTATAGGGAACTCACTCCCATGGTTTAACATGATTTTTTATACTCTTGAAATATATGAATCCAATATGTAGTCCTTTCCCATCATATGGATACATGGAACAAATCCTTTTCTCTCTTCAACACGGGTGTACAAAAATGTATGAATTTACCATTTTGTTACACAATGTTGTCTTCCTATATATCAACAACCTTTTCTTCCTATATGTCTCCAGAATATAGAACTAACAAGGGGAGAAAATGTGACTCCAAGAGACAATTATGACTAAAAATGTCAACAACATAGAGCACAATGAAACATTGTATCTACTATCTACTGATCTAAAAACTGCTTGAGAAAGAAAATCGCGTTGATTCTTACATGGAAGGTAACAATTAGAATTTGAAAAAGGACTATTTGAAATTCCCAAGCTGATCATGTCATGCCTTTTGTAGAATTTGTGTGCTACCAAATGGGGAGCTCAGAGGAGAATTTATTCTAGTGTAAGTAACAAGGTTGTTCATTTCAGATAATGTTGCTCCATCATTTTTCAAGTATATTTTACATTTTATATGATGACTATGCCATATCAACGATTTAATCCCAACAATCCAAACTTTAGCTTCATCTTTATCCTTAAAAATATGAAATAAAAACTTTCCCTTAGGTGCTTTGAAGTAAAATTACCACTTAAATGCAAACTTGGAAAATTCAAATTTTGTACATGTGGAAAAAATTAGAAAAAAATATTGTATTGGTTGAAGAACAAATATATTGGTTGAACAAAACAATGAACTCTTGAACTTTATATGACTAAAAGGAGCGTGTTTAATATACAATGATATTTCTGAAAAATCATCTCCTTTAATCAATGAAATAGGTTGAAACACTCTGCCTTTCATAACAATAAGGTGAAGATCCTCCATATTTTGACCTTCTTTTCAAGATTAGACTCTTCCGCTAGTATTTTTTGGAAACTTTACAACATTGATTCTTTTTTTCTTTTTGAAGCTATATACATAGAATCTTTTCGAGATCAATTAAAACCTATTTAAGATACCCTTTATTACTAAAAGAAAAACATTCATTGACTAAATCCATAAAAATTCCTCATTTTTGTAATCAAGGCTCTAATAACATTTATGTTGCCATCCAACCGTTGTTTCACTCCATCAAGAGAATGATGTGATTACACCTTAGAAATTTACCCTAAAATTGTTTATTACTAATTCCTATGACATAAAATTATACTCAAAGTGGCAACAAACTTTTCACACTATTTTGACTATAGAATAAGTTGGCAATGTATGAACATTTAATCAAATAATTCAATGCATGATTCCTAGATAGCTCATCATGGTACATAAATTCTAGTTGGCTACTCTACATCAAACTAAATGGGTTGTTTAATTAATTTTAACACACTTATATGTAAAATACTCAATCCATGTACACATCATAACTCTCAATGCTTCTCACAAACACATTGTAGACTTTGCAAATGATCAAGAAAGGTTCCTAGTAAAAAATCATCACCAATGGTCAAAGAACCAATGTGACAAGATCGGCCACCCCTAGATATACCATTTAATATGAAATCCACTCCCAAGTCATCATAACCATATTGATATGAGATTCAATGAGTAAGGCAAGGTATGTGAATGCAAGGAAAGGCAAGGCAAGGAGAGGTATTTCAATGCAAGGAATGTCAAAGCAAGGCATGTCAATGAAAGGCAAGGTCTTTCAAGGCAAGGCATGTTAATGCAAGGCAAGGCATATTAGGGAAAGGCATGGAAAGGAAAGACAAGGAAACGAATGTCAAGTCAAGTCATGGCATCCCAATGCAAGGCATGCAAAGGCAAGGCAAGGGAATGCATGGAAAGGAAAGGCATTGCAAGGCATGTCATGGTAAGGCATGAAAACACATGGAAAATCATGGCATGGCAAGGAAAGACATGTCAAGGCAAGGCATGTCATGTCAAGGCAAGGCATGGCATGTCAAGGCAAGGAAAGGAATGCCAAGGAAAGGCATGTCATGTCAAGGCAAGGCATGCCAAAGCAAGGCAAGGCTTGTCAAGGCAAGGCTTTTCAAGGAAAGGCATGTCATGTCAAGGAAAGGCAAGACATGTCAAGGCAAGGAATAGCTTTTCAAGGCAAGGCATGGCTTGTCAAGGAAAGAAATTTCAAGGAAAGGAAAGACATGTCAAGTCAAGGCATGTCTTGTCAAGGCAAGGCATGGCATGGCAAGGAATGGAAAGGCATGGCTAGTCAAGGAAAGGCATGTCAGGTAAAGGCATGGCAAGGAAAGGAAAGACAAGGAATGTGAAGGCAAGGCATGGAATGTCAAGGAAAGGCATGCCAAGGGAAGGCTAGTATTGTCAAGAAAAGACATGTCATGTCAAGGAAAAGAAAGGCATATCCAGGAAAGGCATATCAAGGCAAGGCATGGCTTGTCAAGGCAAGGCATGGCTTGTCAAGGAAAGGCATGGAAAGGCTTGGAATGGAATGCCAATGCAAGGCATGGAATTTCAAGGAAAGGAAAGGCATGGCATGTCAAGGAAAGGAATGCCAATCTAAGGCATGGCATGTCAAGGCAAGTGTTACACATCAAAATTACTCATTAGGATTATGGCCTAGTGTCGTCATTACCAATGTCGCAAGTGTTGCATTTCACCTACAAGTGTCACAAATATCATATTGTCGTCTTGTCTATGTTGTGTCTCGGATGACATTATCAAGAACACTTACAAGACACCTCAAAAGACTGGTTTTGAAGAGGAGAAGTCATTTGACAAAGATTACAATTCTTTTTCCACTGAGAAAACCACTAAAAAATAAATTTTGGAAGGCAACGCTCCCCTATACACTTTCAGGGAGTGCCAATGCTCTGTGACCTCTTTTGGGGGAGAGTTCCAATGCTCTATGACCCATTCTGAGGGAGCGTTGGCCTTTTTTGAGCGAATCTTTGGATTGTTGAGAGAAATCATGGAAGAATCCCTTCATATATGGATTTGGTTGCATTCGGATCTGAGGTTAAGGCTCGATCTTAGGGAAGATCCACAACTAAAGGAGAAGAATACTCAACTTATCCCAAGAATTTCTTAAGTGGTTAGGCCTCTCCAAGCTTATATAAGGAGGCCTCTTCATGGTGAAAGGGGAGAAATTGTGAAGCATCAAACTTATGATCTCATAAGGGGGATAGCATTAAAGCATAAACATTCTGTGTGTGGGTTATTTGAGCAAGGTTTTGGACAAAGAGAGCTTGGTGAAGTTGTTGCACTTACATCCATGGATGGAAGAATCTCACTTTGTTTTCATTAATATAAATCTATGCTTAGCCCGTTTCCTTTAAATTTTGTGTACGTTCCATGAACTTGTTTCTTTCATAGATCCATTATGAAGCTACTCATGGTAGAGTAGGAAGTCTTGTTGTTGTTTCTCATTGTATTGCAGGAACTTCTAAAGAACTTGGAGATCAAGATCAGCCTGGATCGAGCAAGGAAAAACATCGGTAAAAGGTATTTACCCTTCTTCCTCCTTCTTCTTTGAATAGTTTAGCTTCATACAAAGGAAAGTCAGTGTCCACAATAGCACTTTTCTCTCTTGGTCATAGGGGTCTAGTATCCAAGAGGAAATTCACTTGTCCGCAGGGGGATTTTCCTATAACAGAAATTGGCGATTCCACTCGAGAAAGTCGACCTTGATTTCTATTTCCTTTCCTAGGTCTTGTTTTGGCCTTTTCTCATTCTTTTACCTTCTCCAGACTGTGTCTCTGATTCTTAGATCTATTGATTGGCTCTTTATTTCATCATATTCACTCTGATTTTCTGAGTTTGTTTGAAATTTTGATTTTCTAGGCATTTTTCTGAATTTTTAGTGGCTAGTGCACCCCTACCTCTTCTACCAGAGTGTTGGTGATCCTTGTTGGTCTTACACGGAGCGTTGGAACGCCCTCATTCCCTTTACACTAAAGCGATTCCCCTTTTATATGAAAAATATTCTAGGGTTTCATTCTCTGAGTTCATTTTTTGCTTTTGGCACTTTCTCAGGAGTCTTACAACCTTAGTACATTTTGGTATTGGCCTTAAACACTCTATTTTCTGAGAATTGACCACCTTTTATTTGGAATTTTGATGTTTTTTCCTTACCTTGAAGTCACTCATTTTCTTTGACGATTTAGAGTCAACTTACTATTTTCCTCTCACTTATGTGACTAAGTGGAAGCTTTTGTGAGGAAATTCAAAGGTCTATGCACCATCCCATTTGATCTTTGAAGTCATCTTGTCCAAGCCTTTTTTCCTTCTTTTTGAGTTTTTGGTTTAATTTTTGCAGGTTTTGTTATCTTTGTCTTTCTTGTTTAAATCACAACGAGAGTATGTTTTTGTTTGTGTTAAACTTGCTTCTGATTGTCTGAATCTCATTGATCTTAAAGTCTGAATGACATAGGGAGCTTTACATCAGATTGATTATGGTTCACACATAAAGCAAAAGGATACATTTTTTATGATTGTTTTTGGATATTAGAACAACATTCTATGAAATTTTTAGCATTATACTGGATTTGATTGAGAAACAATTGATTGTGGATTCTGCATCTTAGTGTTTGACAGTGAAAAGAACATTCTTCTCTTTCCCTTAAATAGGAATTCATTGAAATAAAAGATTTCTTTTCATTTCTTATTCATTTTTTGGGGATTGAGTCATAATACCATCAGTTTCACTTTCATACACCCTTGAGTAAAGAACAACTGCAATATTAACGCTAATTAAAATTTATCTAGAACATTTTTTTTTTAGAATCTTCCACCAACATTAGACTAGGATTAGCACTTTGGATTAGGCTGTGAGTACAACTCTCCAAAGTATTCAAAAAAAACATTAGCATCTTGCGATAGGGAGAGAAAATCCAATTGTCGTATAGGCTTTCTGGGATGCCCCTCTCACACAGGGGTTACGCACAAAGTCGCATTTAGGAGAGTTATGGAGATCATCCCTCCATGGTTCAACCATTTGTAGTGGTCGGATCGTATATTGAGGGTTCTTCTTGAGGTTCAGCTAGTTTCATTTGGTCTCAGTGCTTCGTGAACTCCAAATCCATTCAGGGTCCTCTGGAGTTCTACCATTCCACTTGTCCTCGGTTCTCTTGAAGGATTTCAGACTTGTTATCCTGCTCATACGTTTAGACTGGACTATCGAATGTACCCGCCCAGGGGATGACTGCGATTTGGTGTCCTTAGTAGCCATAATATTTAGGTACTTACACAAGTTGACGATGAAGGGAAGTCTCACTGTACCTGGAACATACATTGGTCAAACTCACTTGGGCTCCTTGGTGGGTAAATCCACATTACTGAGTGGAAGATTGCACCAAGGTGAAAGTCCATTAAGTAGGTCGCCATAATAATTGTTCCATAATATCCTAGCCCCTTCTTGACTTGATCACGGGGCGTGTATGAACAATAGGGTACCCTACGTCGTTCATGTAGGGTACAGGGACTTTCCCCCAAAAATATGGAAGATTCTACCCTTTTACCCCCTCATTCTATGGAGGGATCTCCTCAACAAAGAGAGGTCAATGACATTATAACCTCACAGGAGGAAGTTTCCACCTCTTTAGAAAATTTTCGAATTGTTACAGATCCCATGGAGGCTTTCCACATTCCTACGGGATATGAAAGGCGTTTTCTCCAACTGAATTCAGCCGGAGAATTTTTTTTCATTGATCCTTCTGACATTCCGACCAGATCTCATTCATGCCCTCAAGTCGGAGACCCCCTTTGGACTGCTGACATAGTTCAATGCTCACATCGCATAGTGTGAGACCTTTACGGATTAGGAATAGGTGCTGATATACCTGTCATATCCAAAATACCTAAAACATCTGTTACCTATGTCGTACCTTTATATCATTTTACTGGTACAACCGTTAGTTCAATCACATCGTCCATTGGTTCAAACATACAGTCTGTTGGTTCAAGTTCCACTATTTCTCTCCAGATGGCCCATGCTATGATGGGCCCTCATGATGCAACTATTCCCACCGGTAATGTGGTGGTTATCCAAGCTCCCATTGGTACACCACTTTCATCTAGGCCTTCTTCGTCACTTCCCCTTGGGTACATAGCACTGAATTCTTCCATTGTCAACACTACCCAAGTTATACCCAGAAGTTTTGTACCTATACAACAACTCGGAGGGACCGGTCTTGGTGGTTCTAATCCATTAAGCATCACCATTCAGTCATTTACGTCTGGTTTCCAAATTCCAGGGACTCAACCTCATGCTGGGGGGAAAACTCCTTTCGGAGGGAAACCTCCATTTGGGGGGCAACCTCCTTTCGGAGGGAAACCTCCATTTGGGGGGAAACCTCTGTTTGGAGGGAAACCTCCATTTGGGGGGCAACCTCCGTTTGGGGTGAAACCTCATGCTGGGGGGCAACCTCCTTTTTAAGGGAAACCTACATTTGGAGGGAAACCTCATGTTGGGGGGTAGCCTCAAACTGGAGCCCATCATCAACCTTCTAGACATAATGCATCTACAATGCCCAATCTGTGGAACATCCCTTTCCCATAAAACCCACAGTTCTCTCGGGGACATAATCCTCAAGGTCTACAACAACCTCATATTTCTCAAGGGGTTAATATATATCCTTCTTATGGGAAAAATGTTTACTCCTATGGGAAAACACCAAATCCAAATTATAATCCTCAAAACCCATTTGATTATCCTCTGCTCGTACATGTTTCTCAACCCTCCTCGAATCCTGTTTACTCTGGTCAACAACAACCCTATGCATGAGGACCCATTGGTTACAATTATCCACCTAACCCATTTTACGGTCCTACTAGTGTCCTTATGCCATACCAGTATCACCCTCAGGTCAACCGAAAACTACTGTTTCTTGCTACTCTGGATCTCCCAAACTTGTCTCAGTTGACCAATGATACTATCCTGGATTATCCTTTCTGGCCAGTGATTCCAGCTAAACTCCCTTCTAATATTCCAAAATTTGATGTTAAACCTGGAGAAGACCCAAATAACCATGTGATGACTTTCCATTTGTGGTGTTCATCAAACTCCTTAATAGACAATTCTATATGTTTGTGTCTTTTTCAGCGAATGCTTACGGGCTCAACAACCAAGTGGTATATTGAACTGCCACGTGGTTCTTTCCAAGACTTTAACTCCCTTTCCATGTCCTTTCTCACACACTTTCAACTACCCATTCGATACGAAATGGGTACTGAACTCTTGACCTCCCTTCGTCAAACCAACTCCATGCATATCTCTGATCATATTCATGAGTGGAGACGATGACGAAGGTTGATCAAAGCGATCATTCCTGACCAATTATTAGCGGAATGGTTTACCAAATCACTTTTACCCCCGATTTCTCTTGACGTCGCTATGGGTGGCGTAGTTTTTCGAAGAATAAGCCATTGACAGGGCCTAGTACTTAGATTTGGTTTATTCATAGTCTAGTACTTTATATGAGTTGATTCCAAATTCTACCTGTGCCACTAACGATCCATCCAAACCTTCATCCTCATCGCATGTGGATGGCGTTATTGGTTCTGTCAAAACTCAATATGCATCCCAGTCGACTGGAGTTTCACCTCGATCTACTTACACGTCCACTCCTAGTTCAACCGCACCCTACTCTACCTCCTCTCATACCCAAATTTATGAGGTGAATGCAGTTCAGTCTACCCCTTCACAACACTCTGGAGGTAAGAAAAAGACAAAGAAAAAAAACAAAAAGAATAATAACAATGAACAATCTAAAGCTCAAAACCCACCACCTGCTATTGAAAAGCATCCACAGCGGAAACTGAAGTTCCCATGTCTTACTTTTTGTGACGATCACTACACTCGAGACTGTCCACATCAGGATGAAGTGGCCAAATCTTTCAAGGGGAATTCCCAACCTGTCGTGCTTACTCAGCCTTTTCCTTAGCAACAATCTATGGTTGCTCAAACCCCCTCTCTAGGGGGTAGTTACAACCACCATTCTCATGATGAAGCCTTGAAAATTGCCCATATATATATATTTAACGAGATTGATTTAACCACCCGCTCTACGACCTACAACACACCAGTTAAACCTGACAAAGGAAAGGTCACTAATGGTTCTTTACCGGATCCATCACCATCCTCCATTAGCCCTCCATCCGTAATTACTTCGTCTGGATCACTTCAGATCGAGAAAGCTACGTTCAACTCTATATTACACCCTCCTAAGATCATTATCCGTAAATCTAGCTTTAATCCTAGTTCATGTGTTTCCCAGAACTACAAAATTGTTGAAGATTTGACTCAAGCACTGTGTGTTATGTCTGCGTTAGAAGTTCTACAACATTGCCCCAGTCAACGTAGAATGCTCTTGGCTACTATTATCACTTTTGATCCTGAATTGTCCAACAATATCATGTTTAACCTAGATAATTTTACATCTCGACTCTCTCACCAACTTTCTTTCCAAGTTGATGTTGTTGCTCACAATCAACAAATTCACCAAACTATTTTGGATGAGGGAGATTCTACCCATGTCATGTCTTTAGCCTACTGGAAAAGCTTAAAATCACCTGCACTTACCAAATACCCAATGATGTTGCATGCATTCGATGGGCGAGGTTTTCATCCTCACAGAATATTACAGTCCTTAGTCGTTCAGTTAGGCAGAAAAATTGTTATTGTTGATGTCAAGGTGGTCGATGCTCCTCTCGATTACAACTTGTTACTTGGAAGAAGTTGGTTTTATGCTATGACTATAATTTCTTCATCAGTATTTCGATGTGTACAATTTTCTCATCAGGGAAAAATTGTCACTGTTAATCAATTAGATTTCTGTACACCCAACGCTCGTGCTCCCGCTACCAACAATATTCCATTCTTGGTAGATCACAAGATCACATATGAAAGTGTTGGTGTTGGCTTTTTGAAAGACTCTAACGTTATGGGTACCTTCCCTACACCACTTCCACCCACCACACATCATTTTTCCAAAATAAATATGATTTTGACTACGGTTTACCAATTCTTGGAATCATCTGACCCTTGGATTGTACCTAGTCCGTTGGAATTTGATGCACTAGTCCGTTGGAATTTGATGCACTAGGTGACACCATGCCACTTAGTCTAGCTGAAACCTCATATATTTCTATCCAATCTACCTTTCCCTCCTCAGATGACAAACATTTCTTGGCACCTGAAAATTACTCGATGCCATCTTGGTTAAATTCCTTGACGTCTGTGTTCAACTACATTTCCCAAATTTTTCCTTCCGATGAATATATAATGGAAATTCTTAGTATCGACGATGTACCTTGGGATGATAGCCATCATCGATCCTCTTTTCTTCTACCTCTTGAAGAAATTCAGGAAGACATACACTCTGTCTTCCCTCCTGATGTTGTCGATTTTCCACAATCTCCCATCCTCACACAAGATACTCCTTCTGAGGAGAATTTGGGAAACATTTTATCTACGATCGTTATAGACATTTCGATCAAGGAAGGTGTCATGGAAAACATCAACCTCGGTGATAATTGTTCACCCGATGAAGTGGTCTCTTATACTGCTTTATTTAAATAATTTTGTGATGTCTTCGCTTGGAGCTACAAAGAGATGTCAGGGATCAATCCATCGATCGTTGTGCATGAGGTTAAAACCTACCCAGGTGTCAAACCTGTTCGACATAAAATCTTCTTGGCCCATCCTAAAAACACCACAACCATTAAGGCAGAAGTTGAAAAGATATTGAAATCTGGCTTCATTTATCCTATCCCCTTGACGGAATGGGTTTCGAACATTGTTCTGGTAACTAAGAAACAAGGGATCATTCACATATGTGTTGATTATAGGGATCTCAATAAGGCTTGCCTAAAACACAACTACCCTACTCCTTTCATTGACTATATTATTGATAATTGTGCTGGTAGCATAATTTTCTCTTTCATGGACGACTTCTCAGGGTACAACCAAATTGACATTTTATTTATTGATCATCATAAGACAGCCTTCATCTACCTATGGGGAACTTTCACCTAGTGGAAACTACCATTTGGCCTTAAAAATGCTAATGCTACATTCCAACGAGCCATGTCATATGTTTTCCACGATATCAAACATATTGCAGAACCTTACCTCGATGACTTACATGCCCACTCCTCTAGTCGATCGGACCATTTTTGTCATCTACGGATGATTTTTCTTCGATGTCGATTCTACAGTATTCGTTTGAACCCACATAAATTTATTTTTGTTGTCAAATCAGGCCGACTCCTCAGCTTTCTTGTCTCCAAGGACGGGATTCAGGTGGATCCCTTAAATATTAGAGTTATCCTAGCTTTAACTCCACCTAACAATCTGACACAACTCCAAAGTTTGCAGGGGAAAGAAAACTTTCTTCACCATTTCATTTGTAACTACGCTGAGATTAACAAAGGATTTATGCGATTGTTGCAAAAAGACACCCCTTTCATTTGGGATGACACTGCTCACCGATATTTTGTTGCTCTTAAGCATGCATTGACAAATTCTCCTCTGTTGCATCCTCCGAACTATACATAGGATTATATCCTTTGCTTAGCAGCCTCTACTTCCACTATTTCTATGGTGTTAGTTCAAGAGTACCCTATCGGCGAGGAACATGTGATATATTATTTGAGAAAAAGTCTATCTGGTCCCGAGCTTCGATATTCACATGTTGAAAAGTTGGCTCTGGCAGCCATCATCGATGTTCAAAGATTCCATCACTATATTTTCCTACGCATCACCAAAGTTATCGCGGACTCAAACCCCATGTATCACATTCTGACACATCAAGTTCTTGGGGGAAAATATTCTAAATGGATCGTCACCCTTCAAGAGTTCTATCTTGAGTTTGTTAAGTCCAAAGATAAAAAATATTTGGTGTTTGCAGATCTTATCTGCGACTTTCCCCATGCTGATGAAGATACTAAGCCCAAAGTTTCTCTCCCCAGTGATATTTTGTTCCTCATCAACACATCCAACCCTTGGTATGGAGATATACTTCTTTATCTCCAGACCCAATATTTCCAGCCCGATATCTCCCTTGAAGAGCATTGTCGTATCCACCATCATTTTGGTCACTACCTTATCATCGGTGACACTTTGTATCATCGTGGTATTGATACTATCCTACAAAAATTTTTGACTCATGAAGAGGTTGAACATGTCCTCAATGACTATCACCTTGGCACCTGTGGTGGTCACCTTTCTGGGATGTCTACAACCCAGAAAATTTTACGTGCCAGTTACTTTTGGTCCTCAATCTTCAAAGATCATGTCGAGGCCATCAAAAAGTGCCTACCCTGCCAAGTTTTTCAAAACAAGGCATGCACCCACCCTGCTCCACTGCATCCCATTATTTCCATCGACCCCTTTGCCAAATGGGGCATTTATTTCATGCAGTGTAAGCCTACCTTTGTTGGGTGGCATGGTTATATAATTTTCGTCATCAATTACTTTACAAAATGGGATAAAGCTATGCCTACCTTTATAAATGATGGTTGTACTACAACTCTTTTCTTTTTTAACCACATCATCACTCATTTTGGTGTTCCACATGCCATGATGAGTGAGTTTCATGCCAAGTTCATTTTTCGCCATGAGAACTCATCCCCGTACTATCCTCAAGCTAATTGACAAGTTGAAGCTATCAACAAGGTCCTTAAAACCATGATCCAATGGATGGTAAGGGAAAACAAGATATCTTGGCATTTACAACTTTTCTCCGTTCTTTAGGCTTATCGAACCTCAGTAAAACCTGCTACTAGATTCACTCCTTTCCAGCTAGTATATGGCATAGAAGTTGTTTTACCAATCGAGTGCGAAATTCCCTCATCGAAACTCAAAGTATATCTCATGCCCCACACTTTTGCTAAAGAAGAACGTTTCTTACACTTGACTAGGTTGGATGAAACATGTTTTGATGCCGCTCTCGTTAATGAGACATATCAAAAGAGAATCAAGAATCAATACGGAAAATCCGTCCATCCTCGCACTTTTGCAGAAGGAGACCTAGTCCTCGTTTATGACTAGGCTCATGATAAGTTAGGGATAGGGAAGTTATAACCTCTATGGCATGGTCCTTACATCATGAAACGTATTATACATAGAGGCTCCTACAAGCTAGTTGACTATGACGGAATCTCCCTGGGTGAGCCCCAGAATGGGCTTTACCTTAAGAAGTACTATGCATAGAACATCTAGCATACGTACTTTGTACACTATTGTATTTTTAGTTTGTTGTGTCTTTTTCTTTTGCGTGCTTGAGTTTTTTCCTTAGCCACTTATAATGTGTCTTGTGTTTCATGCGCAGATGACATCTTCCTTTCCTATCTTTGTCGGGTTTGCAGATGGCGCTAGACGACACACCCAAAACGTTGCTTATGTAGCTTGGGTAATTTACCACTCTGACGAGTTGGTGAGTTCCGGGGGTATTTTCTTAGGATCAACAACTAACATCATGGCATAATATCATGCTATCATTGGACTTTTAACCGAAGCCTCCTCCCTAGGCGTTTCTCACATGATTTTCTACCTAGACTCCCAACTCATGGTCTGTCAACTTAATCGAATCTACGTTATTCGTAATCCTGTCCTATTACATCTCCACTTACGAGTTCATCATCTTGAACGAATGTTTGATTTTATAGAATACAGACACATACCAAGAGAACTCAATACCATTTCAAATTCGTTATATAATTACATCATGGATAGGTATCTCGCACATAGATAAATTTTCATAAAGGAAAGAAATCACATCACATATCATCATGTAAATTAAAAGACATCACATAAAAGACATCATTATTTTCAAATCATTTGGCACTATAAAAACTCAGAAATGTATATATATACAGCGTGACTGAAAATGTTTGATTACATCAAAAAGGTACATAGAAGGGAAAAATGTTGGGTCCTCGTGCCCATAACATCGTCATAAATACTATACAAAACAAATCATTAGGGAGGTCCTAGTCCTCTCACATCACATTGTGATCCAAGTAGCACATCACCGCACGGGCTACTCGTCTCAGTAAAGAGTTAATACTCTCAGGGACTCCCACTTTGTGTCTCTGCAAGTGCAAGGGTACGTTCTCCCTCTCAAGAGGAGGGATACCCGTCATAAGACCACAGAGGTTTGTCTCCACCTCTTGGAGACCCCCTGCCGCTACTACTACCTGAGCATCCCCGCATCGCCCAAATGTCAGTATCTCTGTCGAACGTGTTGCTCCCTTGTTTGCATGATGAAACGATACATCCGTTAGGAACTCTTCTATGTACCCAAACAAAATAATATAAGTTTAAAATAAAAAAAACACACTTGCCAAGATCTTTTTTGGTTTCTTACCTGATGCATCCCAGTCCACCCATCTGAAAGAACCAGGTCCATGCTTCCCCGGAAATCTACTCTGGCGTATGGAAAGTCTTCTATCACAATCAATTGGCATCCCAGCCAAGCGAAGAAATCATCGGTGAATTTGAACTCTGAATCTGAGCCTAGTCTCGGAGACAGGCTAGTCCATCGCTCCATACGTGGTTCTCCCACTGGTCGTACTACTAATGCAATTTGAGGTTGCATCTAAGGAATGCATTCTAAGAAGAATGCAACCAAGAATGAACCATACCCGAACTGCTTCTGCTACCCTGCTCTGCATCTCGTAATCTTCTCCTTCACATTATGAAGGAACCCTGCACTCCAGTTAAAAAGTGTTGGCTCTAAACACTATAAACCATAGGCCACCTATGATATTGAAACTAGGTGCACACTGATACTTCCCACTATACTCGTAATGGAAAATAGAATGGATCGAAGAGGTAGATCCCTGATATCTTTGATTGCGATTCTACCTCCCACTAGTCTCGTTACTGGGACAAAATGGTTTGTCAGGTACTCATCCACAGGCCCAAGAAGTGCCCTCTATCCGAATAAAACTATGAGAGCCCCTCTTTTTGAGAGGTCAATCAAGAAGTATACATCTTCCAACTTGATGGTGAGAATTTGTGTTCCAATTTGGAACCCTTGTTTTGTGACGTTCCATAACCCGATCATATGCTCGAGAAGAAGAATCTCTTTCTTCATTTTTTGCATTTTGAAGAACTTGAGGAGACCACAATTTCTCAATGTGTCTCTTGTTCGAGGAATTTGCAAAGAGGCCACATCATCGAGCTCATGTTATGTTTCTTTCCACTCCATCATGATTATTTCCAAAGTTACCTGCAATCATCAACCATCAAAATTCATTAATCACGTTTTTTTGGCAATTTTTGGGGAAATTTTAAAAAAATAAAAAAATATTTTCTTTGTCTATGAGGCCAATGCCCCTTTCATATGCACATCAGTGCACCAACGCAGCCCCACAATATTCATCAAGGCGCTTTAAAATTTAGAATGCACACCATTCACGATTTGAGAAAGTGTTGGTAGTTTTGGGCATTTTTTCTTGTGTTTTTGGGCAGTGCCCTCTCCACCACTACACTAGTGCATTGGCAAGCATTTCATCATATTGTAGGGGTGCTTTAAAAAATGGGCAATAATCCCCCACTAAATCTAGAGGAGCGTCGAGCCCTTTTGGGCGCTTGAGACAACCCAGGGCATCCATTTTTGCACCCAATCATTGCCTAAAAACGAATTTTTAACCATACAAATGAAAGAAATCAATAAGAGCACTAAATTGGTCCAAATGATGAGGAAAATGGTTGACCGTAGCTTCGGCACCGAACAATGCAAGATTCACCTCCAAAGCACAAATTCTCCACTGCTACAAATCTTTGCACAAATGAAATGGTAAATGATATTTTTACCCCATTTTACTATTATAAATTTCATTTTTGCCTAAGATATAGTTATTTTTGGGTTTTGAAAATATTTTGGAGGCCTTATTAATCCCCTGGAATGCAGTTTTGACATTACTGGCAAGTTTCGGAGTAGTTTTGTTTGTTGTTTCATCTTGTCAAATTCACGAGCATAGTCTTAGTTCGTTCTCAAGCTCAAACACATAAGAACGCGTCGGTTAAAATTTTATCTCTTTTCCGGACTTGCATGGATACAGGAAAAAGTAACCCCTTGGAGTCATCTTTAAGCTCTTTTTAGAATCTCTAAACGTGAAAAAATTGTCGAGTGATCTTGCTTCATTTCCCACTCGTTAAAAGGTTTGAAAGGGCATATTTTGAGTGATAATTTATCTCTTTTTCAGGCTCGTGAGACTAACATTACGAAAAAGGACCACACTGGAGTCGTCTTTAAGTCATTTTCAGACTCTCTAAATATGAAAAACCACCGATTTTACCTTCTCTGGACTCGTTAAACAATCATACATTGAAGGGACCATACAGGACCGAATCCTTACTTCTTCCAGTTCATTAAAAAAAGGAAGAGGGACTTACCGAAGGTGAGTTATATCGAGCATGTGTTACCCTCCTCGAGCTCCTTAAACTAAAAAGAGGTACTCATCTATCTGGATGGGGGAAAAATTGAAGGAAGTAAGCCAAGCAGTTTTTGAGAACATTACCAGTAATTCTTACAGTCGCCTTTGAACATGGCATTTTATCTTTGCACACATTTTTATCCACCAAACTTCTGCATTGAACCAATCCTTTGAGTTTCCTTACTCCTTTCGGTCACCCAAATAAATTCACAGTATCCACTGCATTATCAAGTTTTGGTCCTTGTTGAGTTTCTGTTGTCATGCCTCGGTGTTCAAGGGAAGTATCTGCCTCAAGAGTCAACCATCACAAATTCCTGTTCCAATGCCCGTGTCAGTCCATGTTATTTTGATCCACCAATTACATCTATTTGTTATTTTCGTGTCATTGATGGGGGATACACCAAGGCCCTCCCTCGACGAGTCTATTCCTGTCGACTTCAGCACATTATCCAGGAGCTAGACTTAGAAACCAATTAGTACCTTGAGACCTGTATGCCTCAATGGCAGGCCTCCTCGCATCCGACATAGGGTTTACATCATTGACCTCTGATCGGATGATTCCATGGATGTTCGACTTCATCTCATCCATTCACATTAGTTGGAATGTATTAGAGTACCTTGGGAATCATTAACATCAATGGTGATTTCCCTCACGCTTGTTAACGGTTTACCTCATTGACCGGTAATCAAGTGGTTTCTGCCATGTTTGACATTAGGAAAGCTATTCACATGGTTAGATTCGTACTACATCGATATCGGTAAGAAGACCCTATGTTGAGTCAACAATCTTATCTGTACTTTTCCCAGGTTGCGACGAAGTTTCTTTTGAACATTAACACATATACTGTTACATAGATCCACTTTGTATTGGTCGTGGCTATTTCTTTTCATCTCATAGATCCACTGTGTATTCTTCGTGGATATGATCAATTCAGGTTATAGGAGTATATATCCACATTGTATCTTCAGTGGCTATACCTTTTTGTCAATATAATTATGGATCCGCATTGTATTTTATGGCAGACATACTTTGAAAGTCTTTATCACTCAAGCATAGGTATGCCTGCCTTGGGTTTGAAACATGTCGTAATATTTGTTTGATGGTTGTGTATAGCTTCTATCAGGCTCTTTGAGTCCGTACCATTTCTTGAAAAAGTATACAAAGTACTTTAGTCATCAGTTCTCGTCTTCTAACTTCCCACTTTGGGGGGCAATCTGTTACACATCAAAATTACTCATTAGGATGATGTCCTAGTGTCGTCATTACCAATGACGCAAGTGTCGCATTTCACCTACAAGTATCACAAATATCATACTGTCATCTTTTCTATGTTGTGTCTTGGAAGACATTATCAAGAACACTTATAAGACACCTCAAAAGACTGGTTTTGAAGAGGAGAAGTCATTTGAAAAAGAGTACAAGTCTTTTTCCACTGATAAAACCACTAAAAATCAAATTTGGAAGGCAACACTCCCCTATACGCTGTTAGGGAGTTCAAATGCTCTGTGACCTCTTTTGGGGGAGCGTTCTAATGCTCCATGCCCCATTTTGAGGGAGTACTGACCTGTTTTGAGCGAATATTTGGATTGTTGAGAGAAATCAGGGAAGAATCCCTTCATATCTAGATTTGGTTGGATTCGGATCTGAGGTCAAGGCTCGATCTTAGGGAAGATCCACAACTAAAGGATAAGAGTACTCAACTTATCCCAAGAATTTATTAAGTGGTTAGGCCTCTTCATGGTGAAAGGGGAGACATTGTGAATCATCAAAATTATGATCTCATAAGGGGGATATCATTAAAGCATCATCATTCTGTGTGTGGATTATTTGAGCAAGGGTCTGGACAAAGAGAGCTTGGTGAAGATGTTGCGCCTACATCCATGGATGTAAGCATCTCACTTTGTTTTCATTAATATAAATCTATGCTTGACCTGTTTCCTTTAAAGTTTGTGTACGTTTCATGAACTTATTTCTTTCATAGACACGTTATGAAGCTAATCATGGTAGAGTAGGAAGTATCATTTTTGTTTCTCATTGTATTACAGGACCTTTTGAAGAACTTGGAGATCAAGATCAACCTGGATAGAGTAAGGAAAAACGCCGATAAAAGGTATTTACCCTTCTTCCTCCTTCTTCTTTGAATAGTTTAGCTTCATGCAAAGGAAAGCCAATGTCCAAAATATCACTTTTCTTTCTTGGTCATAGGGGTCCAGTATCCAATAGGAAATCCACTTGTCTGCAAGGGGATTATCCTATAACAACAAGGCAAGGCAAGGCTAGGCATATATTGTTTTTATGATCTTTACTAATGTTTATTAGAATTGTTGAATGGTTTACATCATTGGAATGACATCTTAGCTGTAACTTATTTGATATTTTATTATCGTATGTGCACTTTGGTATGATGTAATATGATTATCGTTTCATTTCATATGTTGCAATATTAGATATACAACAAAGAAATTAATTATTGCATGAAATAAATAATAACTTTTCATTCTAAATGTTTGTTTTTGCAGAACAAGGATCTTCCAGAAGATTTGGATCATCCTAAACAAATAGATCCAGATCATGATGTTGGGTCCAATGCTGATATGGAAGATGATTCTCATGATGAAATAGATACATATGACAATGATTCCATTGCCAATGCAGATGACGATGATGAGGATCATGATGGTGATGATGATGTTGAGGAAGTTGTTGGTAGCATCCAATGACATTCATGATCATATAGACTGCATCATGGATCACTTTTGATATATTGTTATAATTCTTCTTTTCATGGTTACTATCATATGTATCATTTTCACGGCCTCCAATACCATATTATTAAGTTGTATCATTTTGAAATGTTTCATTTTGACTTATATCATTTGGACATGACGTATCATATTGACTTGTATCATTTTCTCTTAAATGATTTATCATTTTTATTTATATCATTTGTACATGATGTATCATTTTGACTTATGTCGACTGTTGGACATGTATCGTTTTTAGATGATATTGATCTACTAGCATATATATATGACTTTCACTTGTTTTAGTTATATATGATGATGATCTTATCAATATTGACTCATCAATTTTTATATATTGAAAGTGGTTGATGATTTTTGGATGCATATTTATTACTTATGATGGTTTTGATTTACTGCTAATGATGGATGTTGTCAAATTCACTTAAATTATAGATATTTGACTCACTTGTTTTAATTATAGATGATGATCATGTTATAATAATTATCTTGTTATTTTATGTATAATGGATGTTGTAGATTCTATTTTGATGGAG
>ML785475.1:272467-282969 GCA_009831015.1 Picea engelmannii
AAAATATTAAAATTTACATAATAATCATATAAAAAATTGAAATTGATAAAAATAAATAATTTGATCATCTATTTTAAACAATTTTTTAAATCAGACTTTGGTCATCTATTTTAAACAAATTTATAAATCAGACTTTAGTCATCTATTTTAAACATATTATTATGATCATGAAATTCAATTTAAAAAAAAAAAAATTAAATAATATTAAAAAAATAAACATTATATAAAAAAAACTCATCAATAAAAATCCATTTAAAGAAAAACAAAGTATAAATCTATTTAAAATTACATTAGTATAAATCCAAAACTCATGTAAAAAATGCATGGGTAAAATATCCAAACAAATTATTAAAAGCGACTTTCATCATGAAATTCAATTGTTTAAAAAGATTTTTAAAATAACATTAAATAAAAAAGCGATAAACATTAAATAAAAAACTCACTAGTAAAAAATTAAAAATGCATTAATATAATTTCAAAACTCATAAAAATGCATAAGTAAAAAAAAAACTCCATTAAAAAAATAAAAATGCAGTATGAACCCAAAACTCCATTAAAAAACATCATTATAAATTCAAAATTCATTAAAATCTATTAAAAAAGCCATAATCTATTTTAAAAAAATCATCAATATAAATCTATTTAACATGTACTTTTAAAACTAAAAAATTAATTAAAAACCTAAAATGTGTGAGCCTAAAAAACCAAAAAAACTAAATGTGAAGTGAAAACCCAAAAAAATTTAGACATATCATTCTCACTTATTCCAGCTTTAAATGTCAATAATACCCTCCCCTAAAAATTAAACCTACTCAAATTATTCATGTTAAAATCTTTGAATAATAAAAACATGCATGAGCATAAATCTATTTAAAATCTAAAAAATGAAAGATGAAATAAAAAAGAGAAACAATGTGAAAGTGGGAATATAAATACAGTAAAAAATCTAAATCACAAAAAACATAAAAACCAAATCAAAGTAAAAAATTTAAACACAGAAAAATACTTAAATAATTTTAATCACGCAATTTAATGATGAAGGTGTTATCATCTTGTAATTTTTTAGGCGGTTGATAAGGAAATTGGCAGGGGTAACCATAAACAATTTGGAGACCTGGATCTAGCCATCTAAGACTTAGAGAGGGCTCTCTTTGTTTGATATAGCTTTGTTTGGGATGGATATTAGGCTAGTTATGATAGATTTGGATTTGGTTTTTAAATGCTTCGTTGGAGTCAAAGAGTTCAAGGTGATCAATTTGCAGAAGTATCAATCTCAAGTGAAACAGGGCAAGATAGACATACTAGTGGATCTGGTAAAATTTGAATGAAGTGAAATAGAAGAAAAGAGAAAAGATAAATTTAGCAACAGAACAATGAATAATTCTACCATTAAGTATCACAAGAAAACATTTATTTATCCCTAGTAAGAATCAGAGTGAAACTTATGTTCTTAAAACTTCTACAAGATAATAAGGAAAGGAAAAAACATATGGAAACAAAGAGACAATTTACAGGAGAAGCACTTCACCAATAGCCATGGCACATGAATCCTGAAACAATATGATCTTGTACCCTGCAGATTTGAAAGCAGAGAGTCTCTATGAGCTCATTACAATAATTGGGAAAGTATTCCTTCAACAGGTTCCAACCCACCCTTCATCTTTTACATGTGCATATATAGAAGAAAATTACCTCAGGATTCAAAGAACTCGAGCTCTAATTCTTGTTTCTAATAATAGAAATCAATTATATAGAATGACACATGTAACCACTGAACTACCTAATTCCTAGGAACTGATTCAACAAAAAATGATTTGAAATCTAGAAATGCCACTTGAACACCTCGAATGCTAGAGGTTGTTAGAATTTGCTGCAACTGGAGAATCTGTGCTCTAACCACTGCCTGAAATGTAGGAAAACTCTGCCACTTGTGTAACTGAAGATGTGGATCATACTATTGTAGATGGAGCTGCCATCTGGGTGAAGATATTATGTCTATCACAATGACTTTTCTCATAGCTTCTCTCAGGATTGTTGTAAAGTCTAAAGCACTTTGGGAAACCAGATCTTATCCTAGTTTTTCTGCCACAAAATCTGGAAATAAATTGACTCATCATTCTCTATTTTCAACAAAATCTCTTTAAAATCTACCATCAACTGCCACTTGTGATCTGATTGTCATGTTTCTTGGTATGATTAACCCATCATAGTTGTCACGAACTTTACAATGGCTGTCCCAAATTCTCCTAGGCACTCCTTGCCATATTATCTTCCTACTATTTTCCCTTACTTCAAGTCTATAGTTGAAATTCTTGGCTTCATAGTCATCTCCCATAAAGAGAAAGAAGGCCATAAATACTAGTGACTTGCCTAACTGAAATCCCTCAAAATGAAGACAAAAATTATCTCCAAAATAGTGGAAAAATTTCAGCATGTCGATTGCATTCTCAACTTCATGTGGATTAGCTTTCACATAACGGTGGTTGAACGTGCTACCAATGTGCATGTTAACTTTGTGATCATCCTTTAGATGTGCCAGAAGTGTCTGAAGATCCCCTGTGATAAGACATTCAGAACCTGCATAAGGGCAATCATATGGCCTGAAAGTAGATTGGGCCTCGTGTTTAAACTTGCTATAGTATGGGAAAATATCTAGACAACCCATATCACTCCCATTTATTTCATTGGATATTCAGCAGAAACACCTCGTGGGGGATAATGTCATTGACATCCAGATTTCAGCATCTGGGTATCATTATTCCAATTGTATGTCTCCTTCAAAGGATATGGTTATAATAGGGGAAGGGAGGAATATATACCAATTTGTTTCTTCAAACTATTGAGTTAGTGTTTCATGGGCAGATATTATGTGAAATACTTTGGTACTGTGACTAATCTGACAGTGTTGCTACTCGATTTCAATGCCAATCATTGCCTGAGATTCATCCAAAGTTTCTGAATAGTTAAGGATCTAGGACCAGATTTAGAGTCCAAGAAACACATAGTATAATAGTTTTATTGGTAGAGACGTAATCATGCCAAATATCACCACTGTGCTGAGAATATCAGGATGCAGATTTTACTCCCTTGCAAATACAAATGGAACAATTCCTTGAGGAAGCGCAACATGTAAGAAGTCAGAGCCCAACTAATTCCAATGACACTTGATCTCCTTATATAATATATATATATATATATATATATATACCCTTTGGGAAATATTCCACATTCATCGTGCAGAAAGAGTCTTTAGTGTTTATATTTGTTGATGATCTCAGTGTTGTTCGACGGTAGAGCACACTAAGGTTCTGTGTGGGCTTGGGCGCTTGTACTTTGACTTTTATGTGTTTTGTGCTAACCCTTGGTTTGTGTGTTGATACAAGTACTCATTCTTGATTGGAGATTGGCCCTCGGCCAATATATATTTTGGAAAATATTTTTCAAATGATTTTATTTTATTTTGAGAAAAAATAATGGCCATGTCTCTATAATAAGCCCAAGAGCCTATTTTGTTTTTTCAAAAATAAGAATAAACCCGAGGAAAATAATCCCCAAGAACTTACAAGACTTTGACATCAAATATAACACCAATAATTTGGTTAAATAAACCGAGATTTTAAACACTTTTTCCCAATAACCACTATGAGAAAGTATAGAAAACCTGAGAGACAAGTGACGAAAAGATCCACAGCACCTAAAGATAATTTATTTATGACATCCTGAGGATAGGTGCTGAGAGAGTTTTGTCAACTTTTCCTTTTCACTATGCGTCACGTGCAATCTGCGTTATGCCTGAAATTGATATCAGTCAGAATATTGATTTCCCTATAATTTATAGGGTCCTAACATAGGAACCACCTGGGTATGGAAGCTCATCATGAGGTGTCAAGAATCTAAGAAATCTGAGTGTCCAGACCATTTGTCTCCATTGGGGATATTCCCAAACTGTACACTAAAATCTTGTGACCATTTCCTGTACCTGTTCCAAAATTGGGGGCTACAAACCAAACTAGAAATAAAACTATGAAAAATCTCAAACTGAAAGAATTTATCATCCTATTAATCTTATTAGCACACTCATACCTACTCTAATCTAACAAAATGATTGCCATATCAAGTAATAACAAACTTCCAATGCAACCAGTCAAGCAAAGGGATACTTAACTAAAGTTTGCATTCCACCTCTCTAGGTAGAAAAGTAAATTCAAAACATGGCAACTTAACTTTTCCACTGGATTCAATAGCCCTATTGATGAACTTGGTAATTTTTTTCTTTACTGATGACTGCCATATATTGACCAAAGGATCATGGTAAATATGCAACATAAGATCTTCTAGATGATTTGTAATAGGAAAACAAGCCTCATCCCAAAATGTTTCTTCACTTATGTGTTGAAACTGATTCTCTTTAAGCAGAAAAGGAGCAAATTTGTTTTCCTCATTATCCACTATAGTCAAGTCTCTGAGTGCTCATTATCATTCTCTTTGTTACATAGAAGCTTGCAATGGAGCTACGAAATATCATTAATTTTGGGTGAAGGAACATGACTTATAACAATATGTTGTGCTACTTCATTAACATCCAAGGAAGAAATTAATGATTGATAACCTTTATGATTTTCTTCAAGGGCTGTAAATTGAGGTAAGATACAACATGAAAGAGAATTTGAGAGATGGTATTCATCATGCAAATCTTATTGGTCTTTAATCTTTGAAGGAAAAAATTCTTGTTGAAGATGTTCTTGGTGATCAAGACAATTAATCTTTGTTGCCTCCTTTTCTGGATCACCAGATTGCTATTGATTTTCACTGTTGTTCTCTACTTGATCAGGTTTAGGAAGTTGAATTTCTTCGTTAAACTTTGGTCGATCAGTTTGTTGTACTGTTGCAATAATTGTTTCCTGTGGAGAAACTGCATGAACATCTGGACAACATACATCATCTGTTTCTTCCTGTGGGGAATAAAATTCAAGCAAAGATTCTACTTTTTGAAAAGGTCTTTCTTCTAAATCCTCTAGTATTTCATCTTCCATGAACTGGTCATCATCATAGTAATCTTTCATATATTGAATAGAAATTTCAAAATTATGACAGTAGTCTTGAACCAACAACAAATATGGATAATCTTCTTTGTATTTGTTATAAAATACAGTATGAAAATTATTTAAAGAACATATACTAGCAGCTGGTAAATTTTCATACCAAGATCTAGCCTTTTTCTCCAAACTTGCCACTAACATTTTCATAAGACAATCTTCAAGAAATTTGATTTTAGGCTTACGAATGTGCATATGAAACCTGAATAAATGTATAATAGCATCATCTCCCTTTTTATCTTTAAACACTGGAAGATATTTTAACCAATCGACGTTGGGCATGGGATTTGGAAAACCTAGAATCTTCGACTTCTCCATAGGAGCATACCTTCATTGTATTCTTCAATTCATTTTGAAAACAATCAATAATAAAATGGAGTCACCATAAGTTATGGATTCTTTTACCAATGGATTCTCTCTGAACTTTGAAGATCAGGATCTTGAACAATGGAGTTGCCATGTGAATGGTACAACCTTCCTGTGTTTGTCTTTTGTTCATTGTCAGAAGTCAAATCTAAACTTGATATACTTTTCTGGAGAACCTGAAAGCTCGTTCCCCAGTATGGTCGCCACTATGCTATCAGCCTATAATTTCCTAGACTGAGAAGGAAATTAGAAAGGGTAACCACAAACTGCTTGGAGACCTGGATCTAGCCATCCAAGACTCAGAGAGAGCTCTCTCTGTCCGATATAGCTTTGTTTGGGATGGATATTAGGCTAGTTATGATATATTTGGGTTTGGTTTTTAAATGCTTGGTTATAACAACACGGGAAAACCATTGGGCAATGGAGTCAAAGAGGCGGAGGCGATCAATTTGCAGAAGTATCAATCTCAAGTGAAACAGGGAAAGGTAGACATACTACTGGATCTGGTAAATTTGAATGAAGTGAAATAGAAGAAAAGAGAAAAGATCAATTTAGAAACAAAGAAATGAACAATTCTTCCATTAAATATCAAAAGAAAACATTTATATTATCCCCAGTAAGAATCAGAGTGTATCTTTCAACAAATTTTTTTCTTAAAACTTCTGCAAGAAAATAAGGAAAGGAAAAAACATATGGAAACAGAGAGACAATTTATAGGAGAAGAACTTCACCAATAGCCATGGCACATGAATGCTAAAAGAATATGATTTTTTACCCCTGCAGATTTGAAAGAAGAGAGGCTCTATGAGCTCATTACAATAATTGGAAAAGTATTCCTTCAACAGGTTCCAACCCACCCTTCATCTTTTATATGTGCATGTGCATGTGCATATTCTTGTTTCTAACAATAGAAATCAGTTATATATAATGACACATGTAACCATTGAACTACCTAATTCCTAGGAACTGACTCAACAAAAAATGATTTCAAATCTGTAAATGCCACTTGAACACCTTGAATTCTAGATGTTGTTAGAATTTGTTGCCAGCTGGAGAATTTGTGCTCTAACCATTGCCTGAAATGTAGGAAAACTCTACCACTTGTGTAACTGTTACCTGAAGATGTGGATCATACTGTTGTAGGCGGAGCTGCAATCTGGGTGAATATATTTTGTCTATCACAATGAATTTTCTCATAGATTCTCTCAGGATTGTTGTAAAGTCTGAAGCACTTTGGGAAACTAGATCTCATCCTTGTTTTTCTGCAACAAAATCTGGAAATAAATTGACTCATCATTCTCTATTGTCAACAAAATCTCTTTAAAATCTATACCTTCAACCACCACTTGTGATATGATTGCCATGTTTCTTGGTATGATTAACCCATCATAGCTGTCACGAACTTTACAATGGTTGTCCCAAATTCTCCTAGGCATTCCTTTCCATATTATCTTCCTACTATTTTCCCTTACTTCAAGACTGATGTTGAAATTCTTGGCTTCATAGTCATCTCCCATAAAGTGAAAGAAGGCCATAAATATTGGTGACTTGCCTAAATGAAATGCTTCAAAATGAAGACAAAAATAAGCTCCCAAATAGTGGAAAACTTTCAGCATCTCGGTTGCATTCTCAACTTCATGTGGATTAGCTTTCACATAACGGTAGTTGAACATGCTACCAATGTGCATGTCAACTTTGTGATCATCCTTTAGATGTGTCTGAAGTGTCTGAAGATACCCTGTGATAGGACATTCAAAACTTGCATAAGGGCAATCGTATGGCCTGAAAGTACATTGGGCCTTGTGTTTAAGCTTACTATAGTATGGGAAAATATCCAGACAACCCATATCACTCCCATTTCTATCATTGGGTATTCAACAAAAACACCTGGTGGGGGATAATGTCGTTGACATCCAGAGTTCGACATATGGGTATCATGATTCCAATTGTATGTCTCCTTCAAAGGAGATGGATATAATAGGGGAAGGGAGGAATATATACCACTTTGTTTCTTCAAACTATTGAGTTAGTGTTTCCTGGGCAAAGATTATGTGAAAGACTTTGGTACTGTGACTAATCTGACAGTGTTGCTACTTGATTTAAATGTCAATCATTGCCTGAGCTTCATCCAAAGGTTTCAAACAGTTAAGGATCTAGGACCAGATTCAGAGTCCAAGAAACACATAGTATACTAGTGTTATTGGTAGAGATGCAATCATGCTAAATATCACCATTGTGCTGAGAATATCAGGATGCAGATTTTAGTTCCTTGCAAATACAAATGGAACAATTCCTTGAGGAAGCGCAACATGTAGGAGGTCAGAGTCCAGCTAATTCCAAGGACACTTTCTCTCCTTTTTCCATGCGTGTCCACAATTTGCAGTAGAACAGGGCGTCTAGTCGTTGGTATTGACACCTGTACACTGGGGTTTGATTGTGTTTATATATATATATATATATATATATATATATATATATATATATATTAAACCCTTTGGGAAATATCCCACATTCATCCTGCAGAAAGAGTCTTTAGTGTTTATATTTGTTGATGATCTTGGTGTTGTTCGACGCGTAGAACACACTAAGGTCCCTTGTGGGCTTGGCGCTTGGGCGCTTGTACTTTGACTTGCATGTGTTTCGTGCTGACCCTTGGTTTGTGTGTTGATACAAGTACTTGTGCTTGATTGGAGATTGGCCCTCGACCAATATATTTTTTGGAAAATATTTTTCAAACGATTTTATTTCCTTTTTAGAAAAAATAATGGCCATGTCTCTATAATAAGCCTAAGAGCCTATTTTTTTTTTGCCAAAATAAGAATAAACCCAAGAAAAATAAGCCCCAAGAACTTACAAGACTTTGACATCAAACACAATGCCAATAATTTGGTTAAATAAACCGATATTTTAAACACTTTTTCCCAATCACCACTATGAGAAAGTATAGAAAACCTAAGAGACAAGTGACGAAAAGATCCACAACACATGAAGATCATTTATTTACGACATCTTGGGGAGAGGTGCTGAGAGAGTTTTGTCAACTTTTCCTTTTCACTATGCATCACGAGCAATCTGTGTTATACCTGAAATAGATATCAGTCAGAATATTGATTTCCCTATAATTTATAGGGTCCTAACAGAAGGAACATATTTTGTCATGCAAAAGAAATCTTAACCTTTCATTTTATGTGTACAAAAAAAATATTCTAAGCAAATGAAATAGTGGCCATTAAAAGCCCATAACCCATTTGTAATTAAAAAAACATTAAATATAGTCATTTCCAATAGACGTATGCCTATCGGTTTAATTATTAGTCCAGTCCATGCCATAAGGGACAGAATATTGTTTTCATTTTTCACATTTCTCTACTTGGTACATTAAAAGTTAAATTTAAATTTTCATAATTTTAAAATTTGAATAATTATTAGTCCACACTTTTCGCATTGCTAGACTTAGTACAACAGAAGTTAAATTTAAATTTTCATAATTTTAAAATTTGAAAAATATTTATTTTATTGTTATTAGTCCCTACCAAAGGTTTGGGACTATAGCGATGAGTTGCTCATTGACTATCTATTAGTTTATAGTTGACTTAAAATTTATGTGCTATATTCAATGTCTAACATAGGAAATCAATAAATATATTTTTTTAAATAATAAAAAAACATATTTTTCTAAAGTTTCATTGGCTAATATCTTTGATGTGTTATTGCAGGCTTCACGTCATTCAATGTATAAAATTAATTACACAATTAATGAATTTGCCAGTTTGACATGACAAAGATGTTGGGTGCTAGGTACAAATGTTTAAATATACCTGTAAAAAAAAATGTTTACTTTTGTTTTTGCTAGTTTTTTGAGAAATGTTACCACTTGGCTGTACTTCGGATGCAGGTCCATGACTTCATTCTCGACATACGTGTACTACCAAATCCCTTTGCTTCGGGCACTGTGCTATCTCTCCACTTCGGATACAGAACTCAGTCCCGTAGTCTACACGCCAACTATAGCAATGATAGTAGCCCATGCCGTAAGCACTGGGTGTTCATCCATCGTTCATTCCAAAAGGGTGGCTTCAGTAGTAGCACCAGATGGAAATGAGCGAAGACTTGTAGTTACAGATGTGGTAGATTATTAAGTTTCCAGTTTACCCAGAAGTGGGTGACCCAATTCTATCTTTTGATCTAGCAGAAGCAGAGACAGGTGCAGTTTCAACAGCAGTTGAGCATAATAGAATTGATTTCGCAGCAGAAGAACCAGGCAGGTTATAGGTGCAGTTTCAACAGCAGTTGAGCATAATAGAATTGATTCGGCAGCAGAAGAACCACTCAGGTTAAATTGACCGAGTGGAATCAACAATTTCTCCTGTTGATTTTAAAAAGCATAGGCATAGGTGATAGAAGCAGAGGTTACAGGGGCAGGTGAAGATACGTAGGTAGCAGAACAAAGCTCGTTGATCCAGTTTCTTATTCAGTTGCTCCTGTTCCAACGTTACCACCTCGCCTTAAAGGCCACCTAGCAGCGAAGGTCAAGACAATTTTTGTTAGTTTTTTGAGAAATGTATAATAAAATTTAAAATTTCACAGGAAGGGCGGAATTTTAAAGGGTCCGTCATGTAGTCAAAGGGTGGATGCATACATGCAATATACACTTAGAAAACATAGAAGTCTCTCTGAGCAGTGTCGTAATAATCATCATCACAGACAAAAGCCTTGAATAGAGGCAGGCGACAGCCTTTGGGGATTCCGACAAGTATCTGCTGGATGAATGAATTAATGAAGTTATTCATTTAAGTGGTTCAGCTTCTTCCATCCAGTCATTCTTTCATTCATCCCAACTACAACTACGATTCCTCTTCTTTCGCTGCTTAATTTATTTTCTTTCTGTCGGGAGTAAATATGGTTGTTTCCCTACTCTAATTCACAATGTGAGTATGAAAGATTGGCGAGGTTGGATCCATCCATATAGTAGCTGTTTACTGATCACATGAAATGAAATTAATTAGGTGAATAAGCACTCGGGTTTCCAGTTTTTGTGTG